>JAODAL010018210.1:0-75376 GCA_025379985.1 Phyllomedusa bahiana
GCCCCCGGGCAAGGACTCACACAGCAGCGCCGGGCACACGCAGGACTCACACAGCAGCGCCGGGCACACGCAGGACTCACACAGCAGCGCCGGGCACACGCAGGACTCACACAGCCGCGCCGGGCACACGCAGGACTCACACAGCCGCGCCGGGCACACGCAGGACTCACACAGCCGCGCCGGGCACACGCAGGACTCACACAGCCGCGCCGGGCACACGCAGGGCTCACACAGCAGCGCCGGGCACACGCAGAGCTCACACAGCAGCGCCGGGCACACGCAGGACTCACACAGCCGCGCCGGGCACACGCAGAGCTCACACAGCAGCGCCGGGCACACGCAGGGCTCACACAGCTGCGCCGGGCACTCGCAGGACTCACACAGCCGCGCCGGGCACACGCAGGACTCACACAGCAGCGCCGGGCACACGCAGGACTCACACAGCCGCTCCGGGCACACGCAGGACTCACACAGCAGCGCCGGGCACATGCACCTCCCATCCGTACGCGGCAGCACATACACCTCCCGTACCCACGCGGCAGCACATACACCTCCCGTCCGCACGCAGCACATACGCCTTCCGTACGCACGCGGCAGCACATACACCTCCCGTCCGCACGCAGCACATACACCTCCCGTCCGCACGCGGCAGCACATTTGCCTCCTGTACGCACGCGGCAGCACATAAGCCTCCTGTACGCACGCAGCAGCACATACGCCTCCTGTACACCCGGCAGCACATATACCTCCCGTCCGCACGCAGCAGCACATACACCTCCCGTACGCACGCGGCAGCACATACACCTCCCGTACGCACGCAGCAGCACATACGCCTCCTGTACACCCGGCAGCACATACACCTCCAGTCCACACGCAACAGCACATACGCCTCTTGTACGCACGCGGCAGCATATACACCTCCCGTCCGCACGCAGCAGCACATACACCTCCCATCCGTACGCAGCAGCACCTACGCCTCCCGTACGCACGCGGCAGCACATACACCTCCCGTCCGTATGCAGCAGCACATACGCCTCCCGTCCGCACGCGGCAGCACATACGCCTCCCATCCGTATGCAGCAGCACATAAGCCTCCTGTCCGCACGCGGCAGCACATACGCCTCCTGTACACCCGGCAGCACATACGCCTCCCGTACGCACGCGGCAGCACATACGCCTCCTGTACGCACGCAGCAGCACATACGCCTCCTGTACGCACGCGGCAGCACATACGCCTCCTGTACGCACGCAGCACATATGCCTCCTGTACACGCGGCAGCACATACACCTCCCGTCCGCACGCGGCAGCACATACACCTCCCGTCCGCACGTGGCAGCACATACGCCTCCCGTACGCACGCGGCACATACACCTCCCGTACGCACGCGGCAGCACATACGCCTCCCGTACGCAGGCGGCAGCACATACGCCTCCCGTACGCACGCAGCACATACGCCTCCCGTACGCACGCGGCATGCACATACGCCTCCGTACGCACGCGGCAGCACATACACCTCCCGTACGCACGCGGCAGCACATACACCTCCCGTCCGCACGCAGCACATACGCCTCCCGTACGCACGCGGCAGCACATACACCTCCCGTACGCACGCGGCAGAAACATACACCTCCCGTCCGCACGCAGCACATACGCCTCCCGTACGCACGCGGCAGCACATACACCTCCTGTACGCAGGCGGCAGCACATACATTTCGTGCACCTCTATGGCTGCGTCTCGTTCACACCGATGTGTCAGGCGGCAGGTCTGGCTGCTATTTAGCTAGGTTGGGGGGGGGTGGCGGTGCAGGGGGCGGCGGGGCTGCTGCGCCCCTACGGGGGACATGACGCAGTAATCTGCAGATTATCTCATCTGTCTTCTCCTCGTCCTCATTTACCCCCTGAGTTTGCGGTAATCGGAGCCAGCTTTGTGTTCCTGCTGGGGGGGAGGAGGGGGTTTAACCCTTGCTCGGCCTCCGGGGCGTCAGGCAGGGGTTAATACGTGTACTGAGGCCTGGTCAGTGCGGTGTATGAGCGGAGCCAGGGCCTGGCCGGACCCCGTCTCCCCGGCCCACCCTCCCTCCTGTTAACTGTCTGAGGCCGCAGGGCAATCTGCATGAGATACGGGAACAAGCATGTGTATACAGAGAACTACAACCCTCAGCATCCCATAACCACAACAGAGCATGGGATCGACTACAAAGCCACAGGTTCCTGGTCCGGAGTGTGGGAATCTAGGTGTAGCTATATATGGCAGCCATTCGCACACAGTGTGATAGCTCCCCCCTATACTGTAGCGTTGTACTGTCTGTCAGATGCCCATAGAGGACTAATACTGTCTACAAATGGACTGCCAGGCTTGTGATGGAACTACCACTCCCAACATGCTCTGACAACCTATGGGCTGTGACAGGATACAGATCACGAGGTGAGAGGTCGGGCGGGGTGGCCCGGGGCGGGGGGCCCTGCCCCCCAGGAGGAAAGTATTCGGTATTTTTTGCATTTGTCACCAGAAATATCTCAAAGTTTTATGCTGCAAAAACTGAAGGGAAAACATTGGGAAAAACGGAAAAGATCCAGAGCGAAACAGTGTTTGGGGGGGGTATGAGTTTGGGGTGGATGGGTGTAATCGGGGTGGGCGGGGTATGAGCTGGGGTGTGATTGGGTTTTAATCGGGGGATGCGGGGGATTTTCTGTGTTTTGATGGGTGTAATCGGGGAGTACGGGGGGAGCCCCGGGGTATGGGTGGAATCGGGGGGTGCGGGGGATGAGCTTTTGGATGGGTTTTAATTTGGGGTGGCGGGGGAAAAGAGCTGTGTGATGGGTTTAATCGGGGTTTTGCGGTATGGCTGTGTGATGGGGGTAATCGGGGGTACGGGGATGAGCTGTGGGGTATGGGGGTAATCGGGGTTGGGGGTATGACTGTGTGTTATGGTTTGAATCGGGTGTGCGGGGTAAAGAGGGTTGTGGGGGTGGGTTTTAATCAGTGTGTCGGGTAGGGGCTGTGTTTAAAGGGTGTAAACCGGGGGGTGCGGGGTAGAGCGTTTTGTGTATGGGTGGCGGGGTGTTTCGGGGTATGTAGCTGTGTGTTTGGGGGTAATCGGGGGAGGGGGTTTCCCGGGTTGGTGGGTGTAATCGGGTTGTGCGGGGTATGAGCTGTGTTTTGGGTGGGTTGGGAATCGGGTGTGCGGGGTTTTGAAACTGGTGTGATGGGGTGTAATCGGGTGGTTTGGGGGGTTTTGAGCTGTTGTGGAGGGTGTAATCGGGGGGTGGGGGGGTATGGGGGCCCGTGTGTGGTTTGGGGGGTAATCCCGGGGTGTGCGGGAAAAGGAAGAGCTTGTGTGATGGGTGTAATCGGGGTTGTGCGGGGAATAGCCTTTTTTTGTTAAATGGGGTGTTCGGGGGGTGTGTGTGTGGGTAAAGAGGGGGGGTGAATGGGTGTAAGGGGGTGTGGGGGGGTATGAGCTTTGTGATTTTTTTTGGGGGGAAAAAAATTTTTGGGGGTTTGTTTCGGGGTATGAGCTGTGGGAAAGGGGGGTAATCCGGGTTTGGGGTGCGGGGTAAGGGGCTGTGTGTGATTTGGGGGGGAAATCCCGGGGGGGGCGGGGGATGAGGCCTGTGAATGTGGTGGGAGTGGGTATGAGCTGTGTGAAAGGGGGTAATCGGGGGTGTCGGGTTTTGAGCTTTGGGGTTTTTGGGGTTGGGGGTGGGGGGTATTAGCCCGTTGTTATGGGGGTAAAACGGGGTTTTGCGGGGTAAAAGATGTTGTGGTTTAAATTTTTGGGGGATGAGCTTTGTGTGATGGGGGGTTGTGGGGGGCGGGGATGACTGTGTGGATTTTGGGTTTTAAAACGGGGTGGTCGGGGTAATGAGCTTGGGGGAAGGGTTTTAATATGGGTGTGCGGGGTATGAGCTGTGTGATTGGTGTAAACGGGGTGTGCGGGGTAAAGAGCTGTGTGGATGGGTTAATCGGGGTGTGGGGGGATGAGCTGTGGGGTGATGGGGGTAATCGGGGGTGCGGGGGATTTAGCTGTGTGTGATGGGGGGTTTTAAAAAGGGGGGTGCGGGGTAATTTAGCTGTGTGGTTTTGGGGGGTAATCGTGGGGTGCGGGGGATGAGTTTTTGTGGGGATGGGTGTAATCGGGGTTTTGGGGGGGTATGAGCTGTGTGAAAAGGGTGTAATCGGGGTGTGGGGGGGTAAAGACTGTTTTGGGGTGGGGGTAATCGGGGTTTTCGGGGGGATTTAGCTGTTGATGGGGGTTTTTTCGGGGGTTTTTCGGGGAAAGAGCTTTTTGAAAGGGGGGAAAACGGGTGTGCGGGGTATGGGGCTGTGTGTGATGGGGGTAATCGGGGTGTGCGGGGTAAAGCTGTGTGTGATGGGGGTAATCGGGGTTTTGCGGGGGATGAGCTTGTGTGATGGGTGGTAATCGGGGGTGTCGGGTATGAGCTGGGGTTTTTGATTGGGGGTAAATGGGGTGGCGGGGTAAGAGGTTGTGATGGGGTAATCGGGGTGTGCGGGGGATAACTTGGGGTGGGAAGGGGTGAATCTGGGGGGGTGCGGGTTAAAGAGCTGTGGTTTTGAAGGGTGGGAATTTGGGGTTTTGCCGGGGAAGGGGCTGTTTTGATGGGTGTAATCGGGTTGCGGGGTAATTTTTAAGGGAAAGGGGGTGGGGGATGAGTTGATGGTTAAAAAGGTTTTGGCGGGGTTTTGAAACGGTGTGTGAGGGGGTAATCGGGGTTTTTGCTGGGTATTTTAGCTGGTTTTGAAGGGTGTAACCCGGGGGGGTGCGGGGTATAGCCTGTGGGGTATTTGGGGTGGGGAATCGGGGGTGTGCGGGGGGATGGGGCTTTTGGGGGTGACGGGAATCGGGGTTTTTCGGGTTTTTGGGGGCTTTTGTTGATGGGTGTAAAGGGGGGTGGGGGGTTTTGAAACTGTGTTTAGATGGGTGTAACTGGGGGGTCGGGGTATGAGCCGTGTGTGATGGGGGGCGGTGTAAATTTGGGGTTGGTTTTGGGGAGTGGTAACTGGGCGGGGATGAGGGGGGGGGTGTAAAACGGGGGTGGCGGGGTATAGCTGTGGGGTGATGGGGGTAAATCGGGGGTGGGGGGTAAGAGCTGTGTGTGGGTGTAATCGGGGGGGTTTTTGTGTGGATGGAAAGGGGGTGGGAAAATGAAACTGTTTGATGGGTTTTAATCGGGGGGGTTTCGGGGGATTTAAGGGTGTGTGGAAAAGGGGTTTAAAACTGGGGGGGTTGGGGGGGGTATGTCTGTGCGGGGGTTCTTTATTTGGAAAGGGGGTAATCGGGGTGTGCGGGGGTATGAGCTGTGTGATGGGTGTAATTTGGGGGGTGGGGGGGTATGACTTGGGGTGAATGGGTGAAACGGGGGGTGCGGGGTAATGAAACTGGTGTGATGGGGGGTAATCGGGTGTGGGGGGTTAAAGAGCTTTTTGGGGGTAATCGGTGGCGGGGTAGACTTGTGTGATTGGGGGGAAAACGGGGTGGCGGGAAAGAATTTCGGTTTTTATGGGTGTTAATCGGTGGTGGTGGGGGGGTATGAAACTGTGTGTGATGGGGGTAAACGGGGTGTGGCGGGGTTTAAAAAGAGCTTTGTGTGATTGGGGGGAAAACTGGGGGTGCGGGGATGAGCTTGGGGTGAATTTGGGGTAATCCGGGGGTTTTGCGGGGGATGGGGCTGGGGTGTTTTGGGGGGTAATATGGGTGTGTGCGGGGTAAGAGCTGTGTGAAAAGGGGTGTTTTAAACGGGGGTTTTGCGGGGGAATTGCTGTTTTGTGTGGGTGTAACAGGGGGGCCCGGGGGATTTTACTGTGGTGGAAAGGTTTTAATCGGGGGTGCGGGGTATTTATGTGTTTATGGGTGTAATCGGGGTGTTCGGGGTATGAGCGTGTTGGGTGGGTGTAATCTGGGGTGCGGGGAAAAAAGCTTGTGTGGGGTTTTCGGGGTGTTTCGGGGTATTTAGCCTTTTTGTGAAAGGTGTAATCGGGTGTGCGGGGTAAAGAGCTTTGGAAAGGGGTGTAATCGGGTGGGGTTTTCGGGGTATGAGCTGTGTGTGGAGGGGTGTAATCTGGGGTGGCGGGGTATGAGCTGTGTTGATTGGGTTTTAATCGGGTGTGCGGGGGTAAGAGCTTTTGTGATGGGGTGAAAAACCGGGGGGGGTGCGGGGTAGGGGCTGTGTGATGGGGGTGTAATCGGGGGGTGGCGGGGGAATGAGCTGGTTTTGGGGATGGGTGTAAACGGGGTTTCGGGGTTTTTAAACTGTTGTGTGGAAAGGGGTAAATCGGGTGTGCGGGGGAAAAGCCGTGGTGATGGGTGTAAAGGGGGGGTGGGGGGTAAGAAACGGGGTTTTTGATGGGGTTCGGGGGGTGCGGGGTATGAAGCCTGGTGGGAGGTGTAATCGGGGGGGTGCGGGGTATGACTTGTGTTTGATGGGTGTAATCGGGGGTGTGCGGGGTATGAGCTTTTTGGGGGTAAAATTGGCGGGGATAGTTGGTAGGGGGTATTTTCGGGGTTTTTGAGCTGTGTTATGGGTTTTAAAAACGGGTGGGGCGGGGTATGAGCTGTTTGTGATGGGTGGTAATCGGGGGGGTGCTTTTGGGGGGTGAGCTGTGTTTTATGGGGGGTAATCGGGGGGGGGCGGGGTAAAGAGCTGTGTTTATGGGGTTTAAATTTGGGGTGTGCGGGGGTAAAGAGCTGTGTGTGGAATTTGGGTAAAACGGGGGTTTTGCGGGGTAAAGAGCTGTGTGTGATGGGTGTAATCGGGGTGTGCGGGGTATTAGCTGTGTGATGGGGGTAATCGGTTTTGTGCGGGGTATGAAGCCTTTAGTGAAAAGGGGGTTCGGGTGTTGCGGGTATGATGGGGTAAAGGGTGGGGGTGGGGGGGTATAGCTGTTGTGATGGGTTTTAATCTGTGCGGGAAGTTGTGGAGGGTAAGGGGCTTAGGTGTGTGATGGTTAAACCCGGGGTTTGGGAGGTTAATTTTCCCCGTGTGGTTTATGGGTGTAATTTGGGGTGGTTTCGGGGAAAATCTGTTTATGGGTGGTTAAAACGGGGGGTGTTTCGGGGTAAAAAAGCTGTGTGTTGGGTTAAAACGGGGGGTCGGGGTATGAGCTGTGTGATTTTTTGTGTTTGAATTAGGTGGGAGTGGGGTAAGTTTGAGCGGGGAGGGGGTTTGGGCGGTGTAATCGGGGGTTTGGGGTTTAAAGAGCTTTTGGGATGTAATTTGGGGTTGCGGGTATACTGTTTGGATGGGTGTAATCCGGGGGGTGCGGGGTAAAAGCTTTTGTGATGGGGGGTAATCGGGGGTGGGGGGGAAAAGTTGTGGGGGTGGGGGTAAAACGGGGTGTGCCGGTTTTGAGCGGGTGGATGGGTTAATCGGGGAAAATGTGGGGGGTTTTGAGCTGTTGGTGGGAATTTTTTGTAATCGGGGGGTTTTTGGGGGATGAAACCTGTTGTGAATTTGGGGGGGTTTAACGGGGGTGGGGGGTATGAGTTGTTGGATGGGTGTAATCCCGGGGTGTGCGGGGGGGGATGAAACGTTGTGATGGGTGTTTAAACGGGGGTGCGGGGTATGACTGTGGTGATGGGGTTTAATCGGGGTTTTGCGGGGTTTGTGCGGTGTGTGATGGGTGTAATCGGGGTGTTTTCGGGGTAAAGAGCTTTTGTGATGGGTGTAATCGGGGGTGCGGGGGGATTGAGCGGGGTGATGGGTGTAATCGGGGGTGCGGGGTATGAGCTGTTGTGTGGGTGGGTTAATTTGGGGTTGGGGGGGGGGAATGAGCTGGTGTGATGGGTGTAATGGGGGTGTGCGGGGGTGAGCTTTTGTGATGGGGTTTAAACGGGGTGGCGGGTATTAGCTGTGTGTGGGTGGGTGTAATCCCGGGGTGTGCGGGGGAAGAGGTGTGTGAAGGGGTGTAATCGGGGTTTTTGGGGGGGTATGAGCTTTTGGTTTAAAGGGTGTTTAAACCGGGGGTGCGGGGTATATTGTGGGTGTTTGGGGATAAAACGGGGGGGTGCGGGGTATTTAGCTTGTTGTGAGGTTAAAATCGGGGTGGCGGGGGAATTTGGCTGTGTGTAATTTTTTGGGGTGCGGGGGTATGACCTTTTGTGATGGGTTTAATTGGGGGTTTGGCGGGGGGAAAGGACTTTGTGATTTTTGGGGTGTTAATGGGTGTATTGGGGGGGGGGTCATGAGCTGGGTTTTGGGGATGGGTGTAAAACCGGGGGGTGGCCCGGGGGATAGCTGAGTTTTGAATGGGGGTTTTAAAAAAGGGGGGTGTGCGGGGGTTTTGGGGGCTTTTGTGTTATGGGTGTAAACGGGGGTGCGGGTATGAGCTTTTGTGAAAGGGTGTAATTGGGGTGTGCGGGGGGATGGAAAACTTGGAGATGGGTTTTAATCGGGGTTTTGAGGGTAAGAGCTTTTTGTGATTTGGGGGTTTAAACGGGGGGGCGGGGGGATGAGCTGTGTGTGATGGGTTTTAAAACGGGGGGGGGGGTTGGGGAGGGGTTGGGGTGTGCGGGGGAATTTAGCTGTTTGATGGGTTAATCGGGTGTGAGGGGTTTTTGAGCTTTTTTTGGGTTTGGGGGGGAATCGGGGGGGTGGGGTAAAAGAGGGTGTGTGTGATTGGGTGGGAATCGGGTGTCGGGGTTTTGAGCTTTTGTGAAAAAGGGGAATCGGGTTTGCGGGGTTTTGGCTGTGTGAAAGGGTTTTAATCGGGTGGCGGGTTTTTTTACCTTTTGTGAGATGGGGGGTAAATCGGGGGGTTTTCGGGGGTATGAGCTTTTGTGATGGTTTTAATTGGGGGTGCGGGGTATGACTTTTGGGGAAAGGGTGTAAATCGGGGGTTGCGGGGGGAAAGAGGGTGTGTGTTGGGGTGTTTAAAAAGGGGGGGGGCGGGGTATTAGCTGTGTGTTGTGTGTAAACGGGGGTTTTGCGGGGTATTTAAACTGTGTTTATGGTGTTTAAAACGGGTTTTGCGGGCTAAAGGAGCTTTTTTTTTAAAAAGGGGTAATTTGGAAAGTGGGGCGGGGTTTTAGCGTGGTGTTGGGTGAATGGGGTTCGGGAAGGGCGGGGAAACTGGTACGGGGTTTTGAGCTTTGTGGATGGGGGTAAATTTGGTGTGTTTTCCGGGGGAATTTTTGGTGGTTGTTGAATGGTTGGGGATTTAAATTTTTGGGGTAATTGGCGGGGTAAAGAGCTCTGTGTTGGGTTGGGGTGTAATTGGGGGGTCGGGGTTAAAGACTGTGTTTAATTTGGGTGTTTAAACGGGGGGGTGCGGGTAAAGAAGGGTGTGGTGAGGGTTGTAATCGGGGTGTGCCCGGGGATGACTGTGGGATGGGGTTTTAAACGGGGTGTGCGGGGTTATGACCTTTTGTGATGGTGTAAAACGGGTGTGCGGGGTATTTAGCTGTGGGGTGATGGGTTAATCGGGTGTGCGGGGTTTTGATCAGTGTGTGATGGGTTTTTAATCGGGGGTTCGGGGTTTTTAGCTTTGTGATGGGTGAAAACGGGGTGTGCGGGGTATGAGCTGTGTGATGGGTGTAAACGGGGGTGGGGGTAAGGGAAGCTTGTGTTTATTTGGGGTTTAAACGGGGTTTTGCGGGGTATGAGCCGTGTGTGATGGGTGTAATCGGGGGTGTGCGGGGTATGAGCCCGTGGGGTTTTGGGGTAATCGGGTTGGGGGTATGAGCTGTGGTTAATCGGGGTTTTCGGGGTAAAGAGCGGGGTGAAAGGTTTTAATCCCGGGTGGGGGCGGGGTAAGAGCTGGTGTGTGATGGGTGTAAACGGGGTGTGCGGGGTATGATTGTGTGGGGAAAGGGGGTGTCTAAATTGGTTTGGGTGTACGGGGGATGAGCCCTTTTGTGATGGGTGTAATCGGGGTTTTGGGGGGGTTAAAGACTGTGTGTGATTTTTGGGTTTTAATTTTGGGGTGTGCGGGGTTAATTTTAAACTGGTGTGTGGGGTAACGGGGTGTGCGGGTATGACCCGTGGGTGATGGGTGAAAAAAGGGGGTTGCGGGGATGGGGGCTGTGGGGAATGGGGTTTGTGGGGGGGTAATGGAGCTGTGTTTTGATTGGGGTTTTTAAACTGGTGTGCGGGGTATGAGCTGTGTTTTAAAGGGTGTAATTCGGTGTGGGGGGGTATGAGCGTGTTGTGATGGGTTGTAAAACGGAGTTTTGCGGGGGTTTTTAGCTTTTGTGTGATTTGGGGTATCGGATGGGGTGCGGGGGTAAGATGTTTTTTGTGTGGGTTTTTAATCGGGTGTGTTCCCGGGGATGAACTGTGGTGTTATGGGTGTAATCGGGGTTTGGGGGGTTGAGCGTGTGTTTAGGGTGTAATCGGGGGTGGGCTGGTTAAAAGACCCGTGTTGGATGGGGGTAATCGGGGTTGGGGGGGTTTTGAGCTTGGGGTGATGGGTTTAAAAACGGGGGTGTGGGGGGGTATACCCCGTTTTGATTTGGGGGTTAAAAACGGGGTGTGCGGGGTTTTGAGCTGTGGGGAAAGTGAAGGGGGGGTTGGGGAAAAGGGATTGGGGGGAAGGGGGGTTTTGAAACTGTGTGATGGGTTTTAATCCGGGGGGTGGCGGGGGATGAGCTTTTTGGGGGAATGGGGGTGGGGGATGAAATTTGGGGGGGTCTGTGACGGGTATGGGGCTTTTGTGTGGGTGGGTGTAAAACCCGGGTTGTGGCGGGTTAAAGGGGGCTGGGGGTGATGGGTGTAAAACGGGGGGTGGTGCGGGGTAAAGAGCTGTGTGTGAAAGGGTGTAATTTGGGGTGGTTTCGGGGGGATGAGCTGGTGTTGATTGGGGGTAATCGGGGTGTGCGGGGTTTTCAAGGCTGTTTTGTGATGGGTGTAATCGGGGTTGGGGGTATGAAACTGTGGTGATGGGGGTAAATTGGGGGGTCGGGGGAAAGAGATGTTTTTGA
The DNA here is from genome assembly GCA_025379985.1 of Phyllomedusa bahiana. NCBI lineage: Eukaryota > Metazoa > Chordata > Amphibia > Anura > Hylidae > Phyllomedusa > Phyllomedusa bahiana. The sequence continues at coordinate 10,942 of JAODAL010018210.1, forward strand.
TTTGGGTTTTAATCGGGGTTTTGCGGGGGTGAGACTTTTGTTGAGGGGAATGGGTGTAATTTAAAAAAATGGGGTTGGTGTGCGGGGGAAAAGAGCTTTTGTGGATGGGTGTTAAAACGGGGGTTTCGGGGGTTGAGCTTTTTGTGATGGGTGTAATGGGGGGGGTTTCCCGGGGTATACTGTGGATGAAAGGGGTAATTTTGGGGGGTCCCGGGGAGCAGTGTGTGTTGTGGTGGGAATCGGGGGGGTGCGGGGTAATTTACGTGTGAATGGTTTGGGTGTTTCGGGGTAAGAGCTGTGTGGATGGGGGTAATTTTGGGGTTTTCGGGGGATTGGGGCGTGTGTGTGGGTGTAATCGGGGGGTTTTTCGGGGGATTGCTGTGGGGAAGGGTGTAAAACGGGTGTGCCCGGGGGAAGACTTTGTTGGGTGGGAATCCGGGGGGTGCGGGGGTAATTTAGCTGTGTGATGGGTGTAAAACGGGTGTGCGGGGTTAAAAAAACTTGGGATGGGTGTAATCGGGGTGTGCGGGGTATAGCAAATTGGGGGTGTGGATGGGGTGGGGAATCGGGGTGTGCGGGGTATGAGCTTGGGGTTGGGTGGGTGTAAACGGTGGGGCGGGGTAAAGGGGCTGGTTGTGAAAGGGGGGTAATCGGGGTTCGGGGGTATGGCAGTGGGGGGGGAAAAGGGGGGTTTGAATTAGGTTTTTGGGGTTTTTAAACGGTTTTGTTGCGGGGTATGAGGTGTGTGTGATTGGTGTAATCGGGGTTTGAGGGGTATGAGCTGTTTTTGATGGGTGGGAACGGGGGTGTGCGGGGAGGGGTATGGGGTTTCTTGGGGGAATGGGGGTGTAATCGGGGGGTGCGGGGAAAGAGCTTTTGTGATTTGGGTTTTTAAACGGGGTTTGGGGGGGAAAAGATCCCGTGTGTTATGGGGGGTAATGGGGTTTTGCGGGTAGAAACGGGTGTGGTGGGTGTAAATCCCCGGGGGGTGCGGGGTTGAGGGGAAATGTGGTGATGGGGGGTATGCGGGGTTTTGCGGGGGATGCTGTGGGGTGAGGGTGTAATCGGGGGGGTGCGGGGGGAAAAAAACTGTGTTGATGGGTTTTAATCGGGGGTGGCGGGGTTTTTGAGCTTGTTTTATGGGTGTAAACGGTGTGTTCGGTGGGATGAGCTTTTGTGATGGGGAAAACGGGGTATACGGGGTAAGAGCTTTGTGGGTGTGTGGGGGAATCGGGTGTGCGGGGGGATGAGCTTTTGTGGGGATTGGTGTAATCGGGGTGTGCGGGGATAAAGAGTGTGTGATTTGGGGGGGAATCGGGTTGTCGGGGGATTAGCTGTGTGAGGTTTGGGTGTTAAAACGGGGGTTTTGCGGGGGAGGGGGCTGTGGTGATGGGTTTTTTTAATCGGGGTGGTGTTCTGGTTGGAGGGGGGGTAATCGGGGGTGCGGGGTAAGAGCTTGTGGTGTGAATTTGGGGTTGGTAGGGGACGGGTGTGCGGGGTAAAGAGCGTGTGATTTGGGGGTAATCTGGGGGTGCCGGGGTATGAGCTTTTTGGTGGGGGTAAATCGGGGTTTTGCGGGGTATGAGCGTTGTTTAAAGGGGGGTAAACGGGTTTGGCGGGGGAAGAGCTGTGTTTTTGATGGGGGGGTAAATCGGTGGGTGTGCGGGGGAAAACTGTGTGGATGGGTGTAATTTGGGGGGTTTTGGGGGTATAGCTGTTTTGATGGGTGTAAACCGGGTGGCGGGTTTTGAAGCTGGGGTGTGGGTGTTTAAAAAGGGGGTGTCGGGTATGAAACAGTGTGAAAAGGTTTTAAGGGGGGTTTCGGGGGAAAAGCTTTTTGGGGGTTAGGGGGTGGGGGTTAGTGTGTGTGATGGGCGGGGGGGGTTAAAAGCGTGAGTTTGGGGGGTAATTTTTGGGGTGTGCGGGTAGGGGCCTGTGTGTGGATGGGGGTAATCGGTGTTTTCGGGGGGATGAAACTTTGGTGGTTTAAAGGGTGTTAAACTGTGGTGTGGGGGGTTGGGTTGGGAAAAAGCTTTTGGTTGGGGGTAATCCGGGGGGGTGCGGGGTATGAGCTGTGTGGATTTGGGGTTTTTTCGGTTGGTTGCCGGGGTATGAGCTGTTGATGGGGTTTAAAAAGGGGGTGTTGGGGGTTGATGTGTGTAAAACGGGGTGTGGGGGGGGGTATGGGGCTGTGTGTGATGGGTGTAATCGGGGGGTTTTTGGGGGATGACCCGTGTGTTATGGGTGTAAACGGGGTGTGCGGGGTTAAAGAAACTGTGTGATGGTGTAATCGGGGTTTGCGGGGGATGAGCTGTGGTTTAGGGGTTAATCGGGGTGTGCGGGGAATGAGCGTTGTGATGGGTGTAATCGGGGTGTGCGGGGGATGATTGTTTGTAATCCCCCGGGAAAAAGGGGGGGGGGGGGGGGGGGGGGGTTTGCGGGGTATAGCTTTTGTGAGGGGGTTTGGTGGGGTGGGATCGGGGTGGTGTTTTGGGGTTGGGGGGTTTAGATTGTTTGGGGGTTTAAACGGGTTTTGGGGCGGGGGATGGCCCGGTGTAAAGGGGTAAAGGGGGCGGTAAGAGCCGTGTGTGAAGGGGGGGTAATCGGGGTTGCGGGTATGAGCTTTTGTAAGGTGGAAAATTTGGGGTGTCGGGGTTTTGGAGCTGTGTGTGCTGGGTGTAATCGGGGGGTGCGGGGGTTTAGGGTTGGTGAATTGGGGTTGTAAAAAAGGGGGGTTCGGGGGTATGAGCTGTTTTTATGGGGTTTTAATCGGGGTTTTGCGGGGGTTTTAGCTGTGTGATGGGTGTAATCGGGGGTTTGGGGGAATGAAACGGTGTAAAGGAAGGTTTAAATTTGGGGGGGTTCGGGGGAAAAAAACTGTGGGGGTGTAACCCGGGGTTGGGGCGGGGTATGAAACCTGGGTGATGGGTGTAATCGGGGTGGTTTTTGGGGTTTTTGAGCGTGGTTGATTTGGTTTTAAACGGGGGTTTTTGGGTGGGATGAGCCCTTTTGTGAAAAAGGGGGTAATCGGGGGGTGTGCGGGGGGAAAGACTGTGTGTGATGGGTGTATTCGGGGTGTGCGGGGTAGACGTGTGTGATGGGGGTAAAACGGGGTGGGGGGAGCCGGGGGGGCGGGGTGGGGGGAGCTTTGTGATGGGTTTTAACGGGGGGTGCGGGTAAAGAGCTTTTGGGGTTTGGGGGAAGGGTTGGGTGTAATTGGTTTGCCGGGGGAGGGGAAGACTGTGTTGGGTGGGTGAAAACGGGGTGTGCCCGGGGAATTTAGCTTGTGTGTGAAAACGGGGTAAACGGGTGTCGGGTATGGAGCCGGTGTGTGATGGGGTAAAACGGGGTTGGGGCGGGGGGATGGGGCGGTTGTGAGGGGTGTAATCTGGGTGTGCGGGGTATGAGCTTTTGTGATGGGAGTAAAACGGTGTTTTTGGGGGGGTAAGAGCTGTGTGTGGGTTGTAATCGGGGTGTGCGGGGTATGAGCGGTGTGATGGGTGTAAAAGGGGTGTGCGGGGTACGAGCTGTGTGTGATGGGGGGGTAAATTTGGGGTTTTGGGGGGGTATGAGCTTTGGTGTGATTGGGGGTAATCGGGGTGTCGGGGGATTATCCTGGGGGAATTGGGGGAAAAACCCGGGTTTTCGGGGTTAAACCCCCTGGTGATGGGGGGTAAAAACCCCGGGGGGCGGGTAATGGGGCTTTGGGGTGGATGGGTGTAATCCGGGGGGTGCGGGGGGAGGTGGGTTTAAAAAAAAAATTGCGGGGAACCTTAGTGGGGTTTTAAAAATTCCCGGGGGTTTTGCGGGGGGTGAAACTGTGTGGGAAGGGGGTTAAAACCGGGGGGTGCGGTTTGGTTTTGAGCTGGTGAAGGGGTGTAATCCCGGGGTGGGCGGGGTTAAAGAAACTGTGGTTTTGGGGGGTGTAAATTTGGGGTTTTGCGGGTTTTGACTGTGTGTTTTGGGGGTAATCCCGGTTTTGTTCGGGGTATGCGCTTTTTGTGATGGGTGTAATTGGGGGGGTTTTGGGGGTTGGTTTTTTGGGGTGTTTCTTATTTTGGTTGTAATCCGGGGGGGGGAGGAATTGGGTATGGGTAAGGGTGGCTTTATTTTGGGGGTGATTGGGGTTTTAAGTCAGTGTGGGGTATTTAGCTGTGTGATGGGGGTTTTTAATCGGGGGGTGTGCGGGGTATGAGGTTTTGGGGTGATGGGTTTTAAACGGGGGGTCGGGAAAGAGCTGTGGAGGGTGTGGGGTTTGGGGCGGGGGGTAAAGAGCCCGTTAGTGGGTTTGGGGGTAAACGGGGTGGGCGGGGTATGAGCTTTGGTGGAAAGGGGGTTAAAATCATTGGGGATGGGGGTTTCGGGGTATGGAGCTGTGTGAAAGGGTTGTTTTCGGGTGTGTCGGGGTATGAGGCCCCCCGTGTGGAAAGGGGTTTTAAATTTTGGGTTGTGGCGGGGATTAGCTGGTTTGAGGATGGGGTAATCGGGGTTGCGGGGTTTTGAGCTGTTGTGAGGGTGAAAGGGGGTTGGGGGAAAAGCGGGGTTTGGTTTTGGGGGGGTAAATGAGCGGGGTTTGTGTTTTATGGGTGTAATCGGGGTTTTGCGGGTTTTTGAGCTGTTTTTAAGATGGGTGGGAAACGGGTGTGGGGGGGTATGAGCTGTGTGGGGAAAGGGTTGGGAAAACCGGGGTGTGCGGGGTAAAGGGGCCTTGTGTGATGGGGTAAAACGGGGGGTGGGGCGGGGGGATGAGCTTTTGTGATGGGGGGTAAACGGGGTGTGGGGGGGTATGAGCTGTGTGTGATTTGAAGGGGGTTGGTAACCCGGGTGAGGGGAAGGGGGGGGGTATGACTGTTGTGAGGGTGTAAATTCGGGATAGGGTTTTGGGGAAATTTTGGGGGTTTTCTGGGGTTTATGGGGGTAATCGGGGTGTTTCGGGGGGATAGCTGTGTGAAATTTTGGGAAACGGGGGGGTCGGGGGATGAGCTGGGGGATGGGTGGGAACGGGTGTGCGGGGAATGAAACTTTGGAAGGGTGTAATCGGGGTTGCGGGTAAAGAGCTGTGATGGGGTGTAAACGGGTGTGCCGGGGGATGAGCTTTTTGGGGGATGGGTGTAATCGGGGGGTTGGGGGAAAGGGTGGTTATGGGTTCTGTGCGGGGGTGGAGTTGGGTGGGGTTGGGGGCGGGGTATGAAACTGTGTGTGATTGGGTGTAATCCGGGGGGTTTCGGGGTTTTAAATGTGTGTTTAAAGGGGTGTAAACGGGGGTGGGGCGGGGAGAGTTTTTTGGGGGGGTGTTTTGTGGGGAAATTGGAGGGTGTAATCGGGGGGTCCGGGAAAGAAACTGTGTGTGGGGGGTAAAAAAAGGGGGGGTGCGGGGTATGAGCTAGTTTGATGGGTGGGAATCGGGGGTGCGGGGAAAAAGAAGGTTGGGGAGGGTTTTAATCGGGTTTGCGGGGGGATGACTTTGGGGGTGGAAAGGGGTGTAATCGGGGTGTTCGGGGTATGAGCTTTTTTGGAAAGGGTTTTAATTTGGGGGGGGCGGGTATGAGCTTTTAGTGATGGGTGTAATCCGGGGTGTCGGGTATGAGGGTTGTGTGTATGGGTTGTAAATGGGGGGGTTTTCGGGTATGACTGGTGTTTTATGGGTTTTAATCGGGTGGTTTCTGGGGGATGACTTTGTGTGAAAGGGTGGGGAATTTGGGTGTGCGGGGATGAAAACTGTGTGTGATGGTGTAATCGGGTGTGGCGGGGATTATGTTTGTTGTTTCGGGGTTTTTTGGGGGTTTTTTTAAAAGGGGGTTGGGGAAAGAGGGGTGTAGGGAATGGGGGGGGGGGGGGGGGGGGGGGGGGGGGGGGGGGGATTTTTCTTTTATTTGTGTGGGGGTTGGGGTTGGGGATGGGTGTGTGGTTTGGGGGGGGGGGGGTTTATTTTGTTGGGTTAATGGGGTTTTGGGGTAATGAAGGGTGTTTTGGATGGGTTTAATCGGGTGTGCGGGTATGAGGGGGGGTGTGATTGGGTGTTAAATCGGGGGTGTTCGGGATATACGAGGAGTGTGTGATGGGGGTGTAATCTGGGTGTGGGGGAATGAAGTGTGGATGGGTGTAAAACGGGTGTGGGCGGGGGGTAAAAAACCCGGGTGTGATGGGTGTAATCGGGGTGTGCGGGGTATGAGCTGTGTGTGATGGGTGTAATCGGGGTGTGCGGGGTATGAGCTGTGTGATGGGTGTAATCGGGGTGTGCGGGGTATGAGCTGTGTGTGATGGGTGTAATCGGGGTGTGCGGGGTATGAGCTGTGTGTGATGGGTGTGTGCGGGGTATGAGCTGTGTGTGATGGGTGTAATCGGGGTGTGCGGGGTATGAGCTGTGTGTAATCGGGGTGTGCGGGGTATGAGCTGTGTGTGATGGGTGTAATCGGGGTGTGCGGGGTATGAGCTGTGTGATGGGTGTAATCGGGGTGTGCGGGGTATGAGCTGTGTGTGATGGGTGTAATCGGGGTGTGCGGGGTATGAGCTGTGTGTGATGGGTGTAATCGGGGTGTGCGGGGTATGAGCTGTGTGTGATGGGTGTAATCGGGGTGTGCGGGGTATGAGCTGTGTGATGGGTGTAATCGGGGTGTGCGGGGTATGAGCTGTGTGTGATGGGTGTAATCGGGGTGTGCGGGGTATGAGCTGTGTGTGATGGGTGTAATCGGGGTGTGTGATGGGTGTAATCGGTGTGTGCGGGGTATGAGCTGTGTGTGATGGGTGTAATCGGGGTGTGCGGGGTATGAGCTGTGTGTGATGGGTGTAATCGGTGTGTGCGGGGTATGAGCTGTGTGTGATGGGTGTAATCGGGGTGTGCGGGGTATGAGCTGTGTGATGGGTGATCGGGGTGTGCGGGGTATGAGCTGGGTGGATGGTGTAATCGGGTGTGCGGGTATGGCTGGCGTGATGGTGAATCGTGGTGGTGCGGGGTATGACGAGTGTGATGGTTGTAATCGGGGTGTGCGGGTATGAGCTGTGTGTGAGGGGTGTACCCGGGGTGTGCGGTGTATGAGCTGTGTGTTGGGTGTTATCGGGGTGTGGGGGTTTTGCGCTGTGTGATGGGTGTAATCGGGGTGTGCGGGGTATGAGCTGTGTGTGATGGGTGTAATCGGGGTGCGGTTGAGCTGTGTGTGTTGGTGTAATGGCCGGTGTGCGGGCAGTATAGTGTGTGTGTGATGGGTGTAATCGGGGTGTGCGGGGTATGAGCTGTGTGTGTGGGTGTAATCGGGTGTGCGAGGGTTGAGCAGGTTGCTTGGGCTGTGTCATCGGGTGTGTTGGCGGGCTGGCTGCAGTGTGGTGGTTCGGGTGGGGCCGGTTGGCTGCAGTGTGTGGTGGTTTCTGGGCCCGGCTGGCTGCAGTGTGGTGGTTTCTGGGCACAGCTGGTTGCAGTGTGGTGGTTTCTGGGCCCGGCTGGCTGCAGAGTGGTGGTTGTTGGGCCCGGCTGGCTGCAGTGTGGAGGTTTCTGGGCCCGGCTGGCTGCAGATTGGTGGTTTCTGGGCCCGGCTGGCTGCAGAGTGGTGGTTGCTGGGCCCGGCTGGCTGCAGTGTGGAGGTTTATGGGCACAGCTGGTTGCAGTGTGGTGGTTTCTGGGCCCGGCTGGCTGCAGAGTGGTGGTTTCTGGGCCCGGCTGGTTGCAGAGTGGTGGTTTCTGGGCCCGGCTGGTTGCAGAGTGCTGGTTGCTTGGCCCGGCTGGCTGCAGTGTTGTGGTTGCTGGGCCCGGCTGGCTGCAGAGTGGTGGTTTCTGGGCCCGGCTGGCTGCAGTGTTGTGGTTGCTTGGCCCGGCTGGCTGCAGAGTGGTGGTTGCTGGGCCCAGCTGGCTGCAGTGTTGTGGTTGCTGGGCCCGGCTGGCTGCAGAATGGTGGTTGCTGGGCCCGGCTGGCTGCAGAGTGGTGGTTGCTGGGCCCGGCTGGCTGCAGAGTGCTGGTTGCTTGGCCCAGCTGGCTGCAGTGTGGTGGTTTCTGGGCCCGGCTGGCTGCAGTGTGGTGGTTGCTGGGCCCGGCTGGCTGCAGTGTGGGTGGTTGTCTTGGCCCGGACTGGCTGCAGTGTGGTGGTTGCTGGGGCCCGGCTGGCTGCAGAGTGGTGGTTCTGGCCCGGCTGGCTGCAGAGTGTTTGGGTTTTTGGGCCCCGCTGGCTGCAGAGTGGGGGTTGTTTGGGGCCCCGTGGCTCATTGGAGGGTTTTTTGGGGCCCCTGGCGAGTGTTTTGGTTTCGGGCCCGGGGGTTTTTCTGATTTGGGGGTTGCTGGGGCCCCGGGTGGCTGGGAGATGGGGGGTTGCTGGGGCCCGGCTGGCTGCTGTGTGGTGGTTTCTGGGCCCGGCTGGCTGCAGCGTGGTGGTTTCTGGGCCCGGCTGGCTGCAGATGGTGGTTTTTTGGGGCCCCGGCTGGCTGCAGAGTGGGGGTTTTTTTGGGGGCCCGGTGGCTGCAGCGTGGGGGTTTTTCTGGGGGCCCGGGTGCTGCAGCGTGGGGGTTTCTTTGGGGCCGGCTGGTTGCAGAGTGCGGGTTTCTTGGCCCGGCTGGGTGCATGTGGAGGTTTCTGGGCCCGGCTGGCTGCAGTGTTGTGGTTGCTGGGCCCGGCTGGCTGCAGTGTTGTGGTTTCTGGGCCCGGCTGGCTGCAGAGTGGTGGTTTTGGGCCCGGGGGACTCAGTGTGGTGGGTTTTTGGGGGAAGCTGGCTGCAGGTGGTGGTTCCTTTTGGGGCCCGGCTGGTGCGTGTTTGGTTTTCGGGGGCCCAGGGCTGCAGAGTGGTGGTTGTGGGGGCCCGGCTGGTGCAGTGTTTTGGTTCTGGGCCCCGGGGTGGGTGCAGAGTGCAGGGTTTGCTTGGCCCAGCTGGCTGCAGTTGGTGGGTTTTGGGGCCCGGGGGCTGCAGTGGGTGGTTTGGGGCCCGGGTGGCTGCAGTGTGGTGGTTGCTTTGCCCGACTGGCTGCAGTGTGGTGGTTGCTGGGCCCGGCTGGCTGCAGAGTGGGTTGCGGGGCCCCTGGCGCAGTGTGTGGTTTTCTGGGGCCCGGGGCTGCAGTGTGGGGTTTTTCGGGCCCCGGTGGCTGCAAGTGGCGGTTTTGGGGCCCCCTGGCTGGGGGCAGAAGGTGGTTGCTGGGCCCCGGGGGTGTTGCAGAGGGTGGTTGCGGGCCCCCGGGTGGTTGCAGATTTGTTGCTTGGCCCCGGGTGGCTGCGAGTGGGGTTTTTGGGCCCGGCTTCCCGCATGTTTTTGGTTGCGGGCCCGGGTGGTTGCAGAGTTCTGGTTGCTTTTTTCCCCGGGGTGGCTGCAGAGAGGGGGGTTTTCTTTTTTGGGGCCCCCGGGTGGTTTTCAGAGTGGTGGTTTTTCTGGGGCCCGGGTGGTTGCAGGGGGTACTGGGGCTTGGCCCGGGGTGGGTACAGGGGTGGTGGTTTCTGGGGGCCCCGGCTGGCTGCAAATGTGGGGGTTTGCTTGGGGGGCCCCGGCTGGGTTTCATTTTGGTGGTTGCCCGGGGCCCCCGGTATTGCCGTTGGGGGTGGTTTCTGGGGCCCCGGGTGGTGGCCCCCGGGGTGGTGGTTTTTGGGGCCCGGGTTGGTTTGCAAGGGGTGTGGTTGCTTGGGGCCCGGGTGGCTGCAGAGGGGTGGTTTCGGGCCCCCCGGGTGGTTGGCAGAGGGGGGGGTTTGGGTTTTTTTCTGGGCCCGGGGGTTTGGGTTGGGGGGGAGTGGGGGTTTTTTGCTTGGGCCCGGCTGGCTGGGAGAGTGGTGGTTTTTCTGGGGGCCCCCCTTGGGTGCAAAAGTTGGGGTTTCGGGGCCCCGGGTGGTCAGGGGTTTTGGGGGGTTTTCCCGGGCCCCCGGGGTGGCTAAGGGGAGGGGGTTTGGGGTTTCTTTGGGCCCCGGTGGCTTTTCAGGGTGGTGGTTTTTTTTGGGGCCCGGCTGGCTTTCAGGGGGTGGTGGTTTTCTGGGCCCGGGGGGGCGGGAGGGGGTGGGGGTTTCTGGGCCCGGCTGGCTGCAGATTGGTGGGTTTCGGGCCCCGGGTTGGCTGCAAATGTTGTGGGGTTTCTGGGCCCGGCTGGGTGCATTTGTGGTTGAAAGGGGCCCCCGGGCTGGCGCATGGGTGGTTGGTGGTTTGGGCCCGGGGTTGGGGTGCAGAGTGGTGGTTGCGGGGGGGCCCGGCGGGGTGCCCGTGGGGGAAAGGTTTTTTGGGAAGGGGCTGGGTTTCATTTTGGGGGTTTTTCCCGGGGGCCCCCTTTGGGTGCAGGGGGTGGTGGGGGCTGGGGCCCGGGGGTGGCTGCAAGGGGTGGTTGTTTGGGTGGGGGCCCGGGGGTTGGTTTTGCAGAATGCTGGTTTTCTTTTTCCCCCGGGTGGGGTTGCGAGTGGTGGGTTTCGGGGCCCCGGCTGGTTGCCCGAGTTTGGGGGTTTCTGGGGCCCCCGGGGGGGTTGCAGGGCCCCGGTTGCTTTGGGCCCCGGGTGGCTGCAAGGGGTGGGAGGTTTTCTTGGCCCAGCCGGTTGCAGTGTGGTGGTTGCTTGGCCCCGGCCCGGCTGGGGCCGTGTGGTTTGCGGGGCCCGGGCTGGGTGGGAGGGAATGGTGGTTGGCCCGGTCCCCCTGGGCTGCAGTGGGTTTTGGTTGCTGGGGCCCCGGGGGCCGGGTGCAGTGTTTTTGGTTTTTTCCTGGGGCCCGGGGGCTGCGCAAGTGGTGGTTTTCTGGAGCCCCCGGGTGGCTGCAGATTTTGGTTTCTGGGGCCCGGCTTTGGGTTTCAGTGGGGGGTTTTTCTGGGCCCGGCTGGTTGGGAGGGGGGGGTTGCTGGGGGGCCCCGGGTGGCTGCAAGAAGGGTGGTTGCTGCCGCCCCCTTGCAGGGGTGCAGGTTTTCTTGGGCCCAGCTGGGTGCCCCGTTTTGGTGGTTTTTTTGGGGAGGCGGCTGCAAAAGTGGTGGTTGCTGGGCGGGGGGCTGCAGTTTTGGAGGTTTTGGGGGCCGGGGTGGGCCCCCAGTGTTGTGGGGGTTTTTTTGGGCCCGGCTGGGGTTGGGGGAGTGTTGTGGGGTTTCTGGGGCCCCGGGTGGGGCAGGTGGTGGGTTTTTTTGGGGCCCCGGGTGGGTGCAGTGTGGGGTTTTCGGGCCCAAACTGGGTTTCAGTGTGGGGGTTTCTTGGGCCCGGGGTGGCTGGGAGCCTTTTGGCGGTTTTTCTGGGCCCGGCTGGGTGCAGGGGGTGGTGGGTTTTTGGCCCGGGTGGTTGCAGGGGTTTCTGGTTGCTTGGCCCCCGGGTGGGCGGGTTCAGTGTGGGGGTTTTTTGGGGCCGGGCTGGCTGCGTGTTGGGTTTCCCCGGGGGCCCGGCTGGGGGGTTTTTCCAAATGTTGTGGGGGTTTTGGGCCCCCGGTGGCTGCAAGTGGTGGTTTTTTTGGGCCCGGCTGGCGGGAGTGTGGTTGGGTTTTTGGGCACAAAATGGTTGCCCCGTTTTGGTGGTTTCTGGGCCCCCCGGGTTTTGGCCCCGCAGCGGGGGGTGGTTTTGGGCCCGGGCTGGCTGCAGGTGGTTGGTTGGTTTGGGCCCCGGGTGGCTGCGCAGTGTGGGGTTTCCCGGGGCCCCCCGGGTGGGTGGGGGAGGGTGGTTTTTGGGCCCCGGGTTGGGTGCAGGTTTGGGGGTTTTCCTGGGGACCAAGGTTTTGCAGTGTGGTGGGTTTTTGGGCCCGGGGTGGGGGCAGCGGGTGGTTTTTTTTTGGGCCCGGCTGGGTTGCAGGGGTGGTGGTTGTTTGGGGCCCCGGGTGGGTGGGGGGTGTGGGGAGGTTTCTGGGCCCGGGGTGGTTTTCAGTTGGTGGTTTTTTTTGGGCCCCCCCGGGGCGGCCTGAATTTTGGGCGCTGCCCAATTTTTGGGGCCCCCCCTTCCGCTGTGAGGGAGCCAAATGCCCCTTTGGGGTTTGGAAATGGTGAGGGGGGGTTCCCCCCTGAAAACTGGGATAAAAATTAAAATAATTTGCGGAAAACAAAAAATTGGGTTTCAGGGTTAGCTGAGGGGGGCGGGGCCGCACTTTCCCCACATCCCCCGGTGGGGGGGCTCCAAAAGCACTGGGCGGGGCCCGGGTCAGTCTGTACATAAAACCCACCCTTAATATTATGTCAATATACAGCTTATGGGGTATACACCTGGTCAGGTCACCCTGGTGACATTACCGCCCTCCGGGATCCCTGGTCAGGTGACCCTGGTGACCTGACCTCTATCCTGGATTTCTGGTCTGGTGACCCTTGTGACATCACTGCTCATCTGGACCCCTGGTCATGTGATCCCGGTGACATCACTGCTTTCCTGGACCCCTGGTCAGGTGACCCCTGTGTCATCACTGCTTTCCTGAACCCCTGGTCAGTTGATCCTGGTAACATAACTGCTCTCCTGGACCACTGGTCTTGTGACATTACGGCCCTCCTGGATCGTTGATCAGGTGACGCTGGTGACATTACCGCCCTCCTGGATCGTTGATCAGGTGACGCTGGTGACAGTACCGCCCTCCTGGACCACTGGTCAGGTGACCCTGGTGACATTACCGCCCTCCTGGACCACTGGTCAGGTGACCCTGGTGACATTTCCGCCCTCCTGGACCACTGGTCAGGTGACCCTGGTGACATTACCACCCTCCTGGATCCCTGGTTAGGTGACCCTGGTGACATCACTTTTCTTCTGGATCCCTGGTCAGGTGACCCTGGTGACATCACTGTTCTCCTGGATCCCTGGTCAGGTGACCCTGGTGATATCACTGCTTTCCTGGAACCCTGGTCAGGTGACCCTGGTGACGTTACCGCCCTCCTGGATCCCTGGTTAGGTGACCCTGGTGACCTGACTGCTCTCCTGGATCCCTCGTTAGGTGATTATGGTGAACTGACTGCTCTCCTGGATCCCTGGTTAGGTTACCCTGGTGACCTGACCGCTCTCCTGGACCCCTGGTCATGTGACCCTGGTGACCTGACTGCTCTCCTGGATCCCTGGTTAGGTGACCCTGGTGACCTGACTGCTCTCCTGGATCCCTGGGTAGGTGACCCTGGTGACCTGACTGCTCTCCTGGATCCCTGGTCAGGTGACCCTGGTGACCTGACTGCTCTCCTGGATCCCTGGTCAGGTGACCGTTGTTACATCACTATTCTCCTGGATCCCTGGTCAGGTGACCCAGGTGAAATCACTGTTCTCATGGATCCCTGGTCAAGTGACCCTTGTGACATCACTGCTCTCCGGGACCACTGGTCAGGTGACCCTAGTGACCTGACTGCTCTCTGGGATCTCTGGTCAGGTGACTCTAGTGACCTGACTGCTCTCCTGGATTTCTGGTCATGTGACTCTGGTGACCTGACTGCTCTCCTGGATTTCTGGTCATGTGACTCTGGTGACCTGACTGCTCTCCTGGATTTCTGGTCATGTGACTGGTGACCTCACTGCTCTCCTGGATTTCTGGTCATGTGACTCTGGTGACCTGACTGCTCTCCTGGATTTCTGGTCATGTGACTCTGGTGACATCACTGCTTTCCTGGACCCCTGGTCAGGTGACCCTGGTGTCGTTACCACCCTCCTGGACCGCTGGTCAGATGACCTTGGTGACGTTGTGTATACTGCCCCTGCGCACACGGGAGTGCTAGACCTAACCGCACAGGGTTTGTTTGTGGTCTGTTCCCATGGAGACACAGGAACCTGCGCAGCAGCTGTAAATGGAAAACCACCGGGAGTTTTAATGATTATTTGCAGCAGGGTTTTAGAGGCAGCGGTGGTGACGCCATAATACTTGTCCTGAAAACACCCACCCTCACCCATTCTCTGTACGCAGCAACCCTCACTGATGTCAGGCTATGGCGGCCTCTGGCCCAGCTCGGTCTTATCACCAGCAATTAGTGCAGAGATTTACGAGCTGCAGACACCTGCCGCCACCTCCCCTGCAGCTGCTACACGTGTCGCCCCGGGGTAACCCTTGTGATCGGGTGGTAGTTGTTGGTAAGGTACATTGTATAACACTTAGCCCTGATGGTGGTCCCCACTACCCCATAGACACCCTGATAATAAGGAATAAGTGGGGGAACTACACCAAATATCCCCCTCCCCTCCTGTAGTGTCTATCGAGGAGGGAAAGGGAGGTCATATAATAGGAGCCTTGCCTCTAAAACATTCATAGTGGGAAAATCATCTTCTACGTGGAGAAATCCAATAGGGCCATCTACTGTGTATGGGCATCTTAAGATGATGGACAGGTATCGCCCTCTCAGCCAATCAGCAGAGGCAGGAGAGGTCATGTGACACACTTACATGACTCTGAGGCAACAGAGAAGCTCTCTCAGCCAATCGGCGGAGGCAGGAGAGGTCATGTGACATATTTACCTGACTCCTAGGCAACAGGTGAGCCCTCCCAGCCAATCATAAGGAGCAGAAAGGGTCACATGATGCATTTTCCTGACTCCTTGGCATCAAGAATAGCCCACCCAGCCAATCAGCAGAGACAGGAAGGGTCACATGACACTTGACAGCAGCCCTGACTGCTAGGCAACAGAAAAGCCCTCTCAGCAAATCAACAGAGCCAGGAGGGGTCATGTGACACATTTACCTGACTCCTAGAAAACAGAGAAGCCCTCTTAGTGAATCAGCAGAGGAAGAAGGGGTCATGTGACACATTTACCCATCACCTAGGCAGCAGAGAGGCCCTCCCAGCCAATCAGCAGAGGCAGGAGAGGTCATGTGACACATTTACCTGACTCCGAGGCAACAGAGAAGCCGTCTCAGCCAATCAGCAGAGGAAGAAGGGGTCATATGACACATTTACCCATCACCTAGGCAGCAGAGAGGCCCTCCCATCCAATCAGCAGAGGCAGAGAGGTCATGTGACACATTTACCTGACTCCGAGGCAACAGAGAAGCCGTCTCAGCCAATCAGCAGAGGAAGGAGGGGTCATGTGACACATTTACCCATCACCTAGGCAGCAGAGAGGCCCTCCCAGCCAATCAGCAGAGGCAGGAGAGGTCATGTGACACATTTACCTGACTCCGAGGCAACAGAGAAGCCGTCTCAGCCAATCAGCAGAGGAAGGAGGGGTCATGTGACACATTTACCCATCTCCTAGGCAGCAGAGAGGCCCTCCCAGCCAATCAGCAGAGGCAGGAGAGGTCACCTGACACATTTACATGACTTCTAGGCAGCAGAGAGGCCCTTCCAGCCAATCGGCAGATGCAGGAAGGGTCACATGATGCATTTTCCTGACTCCTTGGCAACAAGAATAGCCCACCCAGCCAATCAGCAGAGACAGGAAGGGTCACATGACACTTTTGTCAGCAGCCCTGACTCCTAGGCAACAGAAAAGCCCACCCAGCCAATCAGACGAGGCAAGAGAGGTCATTTGACGCAATTACCCATCTCCTAGGCAACAGAGAAGCCTCTCAGCCAATCAGCAGACGCAAGAGAGGTCATTTGACACATTTACCTGACTCCTAGGCAACAGAGAAGCCCTCTCAGCCAATCGGCAGAGGCAAGAGAGGTCATGTGACACATTTACCCATCTCCTAGGCAACAGAGAAGCCTCTCAGCCAATCAGCAGAGGCAGGAGAGATCATGTGACACATTTATCCGACTCCTAGGCAACAGGAAGAGTCCTGGTAGTCAGGAGTCTGTGAGACCTCCTTAGTTTTCTGTCCTGTATTGGGAGGTTTGGGGCCGTGTAGTGGATGCAGCGACGCCCCCTGTAGTTCAGCTCTTACTGGACTCTATACAGACACTATTAGTAATGGGTCAGGGGTGAGTGTAGCAGCCCTTTAAGGAAGTAGTTCTGCTCCCGCAGCTTGGATCAGGGGCGTGAATATTTGTGGACCTGAGCGCTGTATTGACTCGGGAGTTGTGGGACTTTCCTGGGAAGTTACATTGAGATTCTGCCTTTTTAACCCCTGGTTACTTCCTGGCCCATACAGGAAGTGGGAGCCCAGCCGTGCTGTGTACTCTTAAAGGTACAGTGCGTCATTTCTGCAGGTAGTGCCGGTGTGCGGCTGTCGAAGGGTTTCCACGCCATCGCTCACAGGAGGCGGCCATGTTTTCCACAGCATTGTTATGGCCAACTGCTGGTTTGACCTGTGTATTATAAGCTATTACGTTATAGTGTAGTCACATGGCGCAGCAGGGTAACATTCCTCTCTTATCTCCCTCATGAATGGGTGTGGGGACGGGGCCAATGTTTGTGTGTGAGCTCTGGGGCCCGGATGTAGCCATTAACCTATGGGGATTACACCGAGGCCAATGTCACCTACATTCCTGACTGGTGAGACCTGTCCACTAAACTGGGCAAGTTATCCATTAATGGGGCGAGACGCCTCCCTGCCCCCCAGAGCGGGAACTGTAAGGGTCACCGCCACCAGGTGTAGTAGTGCTGCGTGACACAGGATAGGATTAGATACAGTGGCTCAGAATACTGTATCACACAGGATAGGATTAGATACACAGCTCAGTAGGGAGTATCACACAGGATAGGATTAGATACACAGCTCAGCAGACAGTATCACACAGCATAGGATTAGATACACAGCTCAGCAGACAGTATCACACAGCATAGGATTAGATACACAGCTCAGCAGACAGTATCACACAGCATAGGATTAGATACACAGCTCAGCAGACAGTATCACACAGGATAGGATTAGATACACAGCTCAGCAGACAGTATCACACAGGATAGGATTAGATACACAGCTCAGCAGACAGTATCACACAGCATAGATTAGATACACAGCTCAGCAGCCCAGTATCACACAGATAGGATTAGATACACAGTCAGCAGACAGTCTCACACAGCATAGGTGTAGATACACAGCTCAGCAGACAGTATCAAAACAGCATAGGATTAGATCCCACAGCGCAGCAGACAGTACACACAGGATAGGATTAGATACACAGCTCACAGATAAGAAATCACACAGGATAGGATTAGATACACAACTCAGCAGACAGTATCACCCCGGAAGGATTAGATACACAGCTCAGCAGACAGTATCACACAGATAGGATTAGATACACGGCTCAGCGGACAGTATCATGAAGGATAGGATTAGATACACCGCACAGCAGTCAGTATCACACAGGAGAGGATTAGATACAGCATCACCATGTAGGTCTGTTGCGGGGGTGATGGGTTTTTGGATGTATCGCGGTATTCAGTTGACACACCCACCTGCTCTGAGTGTTGCTGACATCTGCTGCTTATTTGTACACAGCAGCTCAGGACAATGCTCAGGTTGTAACCCCGCCACCGCCACTGTGTGTGTTATCCCGCCTCCTGCTCCCTGCGCTATGAGATTCAGGGGCCCGTACAGGGCTCAGGCGCAGCTCTATGCAAGGGGCCTGCTGCATGAAGCTGTGTCATCATCCCAGTATACAGAGAGCTCCCCCTAGTGGTGGCCGTAAGCCGACAACTTTATGCAGTGACCTGTATCAGAACAGCAGAAGCTGCCCCAGTGTCCGGGGTATGGAGGGAACCAGACAGGAGGAGGGGGCGAGGTGGGGTAAGAAATGGTGAGCCTAGTGTGTCCTGCACCTCTGTATACTGCTATATCCTGTATAGTGCCGTGTGTCGCTATATTCTGCACCTCTGTATACTGCTATAGCCTATATACTGCTATATCCTGCACCTCTGTATACTGCTATAGCCTGTATAGTGCCGTGTGTCGCTATATTCTGCACCTCTGTATACTGCTATATCCTGCACCTCTGTATACTGCTATATCCTGTATAGTGCCGTCGGTCGGTATATTCTGCACCTCTGTATACAGCGATAGCCTGTATAGTGCCGTGTGTCGCTATATCCTGCACCTCTGTATACTGCTATAGCCTTTCACCTCTGTATACTGCTATATCCTGTATAGGGCCGTGTGTCGCTATATCCTGCACCTCTGTATACTGCTATAGCCTGCACCTCTGTATACTGCTATATCCTGTATAGGGCCGTGTGTCGCTATATCCTGCACCTCTGTATACTGCTATATCCTGCACCTCTGTATACTGCTATAGCCTGTATAGTGCCGTGTGTTGCTATATCCTGCACCTCTGTATACTGCTATAGCCTGCACCTCTGTATACTGCTATATCCTATATACTGCTGTATCCTGCACCTCTGTATACTGCTATAGCCTGTATAGTGCCGTGTGTCGCTATATCCTGCACCTCTGTATACTGCAAAAGCCTGTTTTGTTCCGGGTTTTCGCTATATCCTGCACCTCTGTATACTGCTATAGCCTGCACCTCTGGGAAAACTGCTATACCTGTATAGGGCCGTGGTCGCTATATCCTGCACCCTCTGTATACTGCTTTATCCTGCACCTCTGTATACTGCTATAGCCTGTATAGTGCCGTGTGTCGCTATATCCTGCACCTCTGTATACTGCTATATCCTGCACCTCTGTATACTGCTATATCCTGTATACTTTCTATATCCTGTTATAACTGCTAAAATCTGCACCTCTGTATACTGCAATATCCTGCACCTCTGTATAACTGCCCATATCCTGCACCTCTTATAAATGCTATAGCCTGTATACTGCTATAAACCTGCACCTCTGTATACTGCTAAATCCTGTATACTGCTATTTCCTGCACTTCTGTATACTGCTATAGCCTGTATACTGCTATATCCTGCACCTCTGTATACTGCTATAGCCTGTATACTGCTATATCCTGCACCTCTGTATACTGCTATAGCCTGTATACTGCTATATCCTGCACCTCTGTATACTGCTATAGCCTGTATACTGCTATATCCTGCACCTCTGTATACTGCTATATCCTGCACATCTGTATACAGCTATAGACTGTATAGTGCCGTGTGTCGCTATATTCTGCACCTCTGTATACTGCTATAGCCTGCACCTCTGTATACTGCTATAGCCTGTATTTTGCCGTGTTTCGCTATATCCTGCACCTATGTCTACCGCTATAGCCTGTATTGTGCAGTGTTTAGCTTTATCCTGCACCTCTGTATACTGCTATAGCCTGCACCTCTGTATACTGCTATATCCTGTATAGGGCCGTGTGTCGCTATATCCTGCACCTCTGTATACTGCTATATCCTGCACCTCTGTATACTGCTATATCCTGTATAGGGCCGTGTGTCGCTATATCCTGCACCTCTGTATACTGCTATATCCTGCACCTCTGTATACTGCTATATCCTGTATACTGCTATATCCTGTATACTGCTATATCCTGCACCTCTGTATACTGCAATATCCTGCACCTCTGTATACTGCTATATCCTGCACCTCTGTATACTGCTATAGCCTGTATACTGCTATAGCCTGTATACTGCTATATCCTGCACCTCTGTATACTGCTAAATCCTGTATACTGCTATATCCTGCACGTCTGTATACTGCTATAGCCCTGTATTTTCTGCTATATCCCACCTCTGTATACGCTATAGCCTGTATACTTTATATCCCCCTCGTTATGCTTTTGCCCTTTTACTTAAAACCCCGACCTCGTTAGCATGCCGTTACTGCGATATCCTGCACCTCTGTATACGGCTATTCTGCACCTCTGTAAAATGCATATCCGATACGCTATATCCCCGCCCCTGATACTGCTAATCCTGCACCTCTTATAGCTTTATCCCGTATACGCTTGTGCCCCCTATACCTGAAAACTGCTATCCTGCACCCTGTTTGCTATATCCTGCCCCCTGTTTCTGCTATAGTGTATACTGCATATTTTCCCACCTCTGTTATGCTATGCCTGTTACGCGTATCCTGCACCTCTGTATACTGCTATATCCTATATACCGCTGTGTGCACGCCCCAGTCTGGCCCTGACGCCCTCTGTTCTGTAATTGTTTTTAGGTATTTTCCCTCCGGTCCTGGGGGTCGGCCCCCCGGGGCCCCAGCAGTGAAAATTAATTGGTTACCCCCTAGGAGTTGGGAAACCTCCTGCCGCCCCTGTACCCGGTCAACTGTGGCCACTGAAACTGGTGGGGGGCCCCCCTCCTGATACCGGGGCGCTCACCGACCAGGAGCCCCCAGAGAGGAAACCCCTGGACGCCCAAGGGACCCCATACTGCGTTTATCTTTTGGTGCCAAAGGGATACTGCAGTTTTTATTACTTACCAGGGGTTACTCCAGTTTTTAAAAAATTCCTAGGGTTTTTTCTATTATTATTATATGCCATCAGGGATATTCCATAATTTTTTAACTTGCAAGACGTTCCTCCTGTATTCTATAATAACTATAAGGCGTTACTCCAGTATTTTTATGGGCCCGTGTTTCTCCCTTAAATTATATACTAACCAAAAGGGTTACCCATGTTTTTACTTTCAGGGTTTCTCCGTTTTGGGATATAAAACCAAAAAGTGTTAATCCAGTTTTATATACTAACAGGTGTTACTCCAGTTTTATATACTAACAGGCGTTACTCCTTTTTTTGTATATACTATTTTACCCTATAGTTAAGAAAAGGTTCTGTTTTACTATTGGGAGCTGAATACCCCGCATTGGCGCTGTGCACCGTGGGGACCTCTTTTTGAGGACGTACTTAATGAAAGTATTCCCCTGTGTTCTATACTATGTTACTCCAGTGTGTACGCTCAGGATACCTCTCTGCATTGGCCGCTGTGCACACGTGCGGGACCTGCTTTGTGAGGACAGTACTATAATGCTATGTATTACCTCTGTAGTATACTATACTATGTTACTCCAGTGTGTACGCTCAGGAGACCTCTCTGCATTTTGGGGTGTGCACACGTGCGGGGCCGCTTGTGAGGGCGTAATTAAATGCTATGTATTACCCCATAGTATACTATAGTGTTTATTTTGGGGGCCCTCGGGTACCTCTTGCATTGGCCGCTGGGCACCTGCGGGACCTCTTTGGAGGACAGTACTATAAAGCTTGTATTACCCTATTTAAAACTATATATTAATATTGTGTGGTCGTCAGGAGCCCTCTGCATTGGCCCCTGGCACCGTGCTGGCCTGCTTTTTTGAGGGCCCTATAATATAGTATTAACCCCATGTATACTATAGTAGTATATATTGTGTGTACGCTCAGGATACCTCTCTGCATTGGCCGCTGTGCACACGTGCGGGACCTGCTTTGGAGGGCGTACTATAAATTTTCTTTATTACCCATAGATACTATAGAGTATAATTTGTGTACCTCAGGAGACCTCTCTGCATTGGCCGCTGTGCACACGTGTGGGACCTGCTTTGTGAGGACAGTACTATAATGCTATGTATTACCTCTATAGTATACTATAGTAGTATATATTGTGTGTACGCTCAGGATACCTCTCTGCATTGGCCCCTGGCCAAAGTGCGGGGCCCCGTTTGGAGGACGTACTATAATGCTATGTATTCCTTGTAGTATATATACTGTTACCCCGTAGTACGTCAGGATCCTCTCTGCTTGGGCCGCTGTGCACCGTGCGGGCCCTGTTTTGAGGACGTATAAATTATGATTCCTTGTATATACAATAGTAAAAATTTTTGTGGGGGCCCCAGGTCCCTCTCTGCTTTGGGCCCTGTGCCACGTGGGGGACCTCTTTGTGAGGACATATTTATAATACTATGTATTACTTGTAGTATTATACGTTATCCAGTGTGTACGTCAGGGCCTTTCTTTGGGCCCGCTGTGCACACGTGGGGGACCTCTTTGGAGGACAGTACTTAATACTTGTTTTACCTCTGTGTTACTTTAATGTTCCCCTGTGTACGCTCAGGATACCTCTCTGCATTGGCCGCTGTGCACACGTGCGGGACCTGCTTTGTGAGGACAGCAAAATTTACTATGTTTTCCCCTTTTTGTAGTTACTTACTATTTTCTCAGTGTGTACGCTCAGGATACCTCTCTGCATTGGCCGTGTCACCTGGGGGCCCTGCTTTGGAGGACAGTCTATAATACTATGTTTCCCGTATATACTTACTATGTTTTTACCCAGTTTTACGCTCAGGATACCTTTGCATTGGCCCTGTGACACGTGGGGACCTGTTTTGGAGGACAGAATAATACATTATTCCCTGAGTATACTATACTTTTATCCAGTGTGTACGCTCAGGATACCTCTCTGCATTGGCCGCTGTGCACACGTGGGGGGACCTCTTTGTGGGGACGTATATAATATATGTATTCCCTCGTTATACATACATGTTACTCCGTGTGTACCCGGGATACTCCTGCATTGGCCGCTGTGCACACGTGCGGGACCTGCTTTGTGAGGACAGTAAACCTGAATGACTCCTGGTCTCCAGCGAGCGGCTGCTGGACCTTGTCGCCGTCCAAGCACTGCCGGTAGTATTTTAAAGTGTCTTGGGGGCGATGTGAAAACCTGACCCATGGCGGTTTATAGGATTGGATTTTCGCCCCCGGGTAACTTTCTGATACTTTGTTTATTCTGCCTTCATTTAGGACAAAGGAGCAAGATCTGCAAGGACTTATTTCACAGACACAACCTACACGCGCTGCTTCTTTTTTTTTTTCCGCTCTCTCTCAAAGGACAAATTCCGGTCTTTTTTTGGTTTGTAATTGCTGAGGGACTCGTGTTCTCCTGAGGACTCCTCCGTGTGACCCTCCGAGGACTGGATTTACGGGGAGACCCTTCCCAATGATGCTGTCCAATGGTACTATTCTCAACACCAGCAACTCCGAGCCGGACACAGACACTCTGCAATCACACAAGGTGAGTGACAAGCATGAGGAGCTCTTCACTATGGGTTGGTCCTCTTACCATGCCCCAAGACTTATTTTCATTACCAAGGGGGGAGCGGGAAAAGTCGCCTTTTTAGTTATGGGCCCTTTAAAATCAGCTGCTGTTTGGGGAAAGGAATGCAAAAATGCCCGGGGGTCAGCCTCCACCCTGGAAAAGTAATCTGAGCCCCCCAATCTACTGCTCCCCATGTACAAGAATTAAAAAACAAAATACTGCCCCTTTTTACAAGAATTAATACTATAATACTGCCCCCCATGCAAGAAATAACTCTATAATACTGCCCCTATGTACAAGAATTAACTCTATAATTTCTGCCCCTATGTACAAGAATATAACTACATAAAACGCCCTATTACAAAAATAAACTATATAATATGTCCCTTTACAAAAAAATTTTAACTACTATAATTCTGCCCCCTATGTACAAGAAATAATACTTAATACTGCCCCTTTTGTACAAAATATAACTACTAAATATGCTCCTAGTCAAAAATAAACTACTATAATTCTGCCCCCAGTACAAGAAAAAACTACTATAATACTGCCCATGTACAGAATTAACTACTTAATATGCTCCTAT
Source organism: Phyllomedusa bahiana (assembly GCA_025379985.1). Taxonomy (NCBI): domain Eukaryota; kingdom Metazoa; phylum Chordata; class Amphibia; order Anura; family Hylidae; genus Phyllomedusa; species Phyllomedusa bahiana. The sequence goes on from JAODAL010018210.1 coordinate 34,170, forward strand.
GTACAAGAAAATAAAATTTACAATATGCCCCTTGTACAAGAATATAACTCATAATATGCCATCTATGTACAGAATATAATCATTTCTGCCTCTATGTAAAGAAAAAATTTTCTATAAACTGCCCCTATGACAGAAAAACTTCTATAATACTGCCCCATGTCAAAAAAATAAATATTTTTACTGCTCCCTTGTAAAGAATTAACTATACAATACTTTCCCTATGTCAAGAAAATAACTACTTTTTAAAATGCACCCATGTACAAGAATATAACTACTCAATCGCCCCTATTACAAAAAATAAAAAATATAAACTGCTCCTATGTACAAGAATTAATATATAAACTGCCCCCCATTACAGAATAAAACTACTAATTTTCCTCCCCATGTTCAAGAATCAAACTATTAAAAATGCCTCCTATGTACGAAAACAAATACTATAATAATTCCCCTATGTACAAGAATATAAAAACTTAATGCTGCCCTCTATTAAAAGGAATATAACACTATAATATGCCCCCTATGACAAAAAATAACTCAAATATGCCTCCCATGTAAAGAATTAACTACTATAATAGCCCCCTATGTAAGGGGAAAATAATACTATAATACTGCCCCCTATGTACAAGAAAATAACTTATAATACGTCCCAGTACAAAATAAACTCTAAATATGTCCCCCAGTAAAGAAAATAACACTATAATACTGTCCTATTACAAGAATAAACTATATAATTTTCCCCCCCTTTGTACAAAATATAAACTATTTAAAATGCCCTTGTACGGAATATAATACTTAAACGCCCCTAGTAAAGTTTTATAACTGCTATAATACTGCCCTTGTAAGGGAAAATTAACTATATAATACTGCCCCCATGTACAAAAATTTTCACTATAAAACTGCCCCTATGTACAAGAATATAACTACTAAATCTGCCCCTATGTACAAAAATATAACTACTGAATACTGCCCCCTTGTACAGGAAATAACTACTATAATACTGCCCCCATGTACAAGAATATAATCAAAAAACTACCCCTATGTACAAGAATAAACTACTATAAAATGCCCCCCATTAAAGAAAAAAACTGCTATAAAACGCCCTATGTACAAGAATAAAACTGCTATAAAACTGCCCTATGTACAAGAATTAACTATATAATACTGCCCCCTATGTACAAGAAAATTTTAATACTTAATACGCCCCTATGTACAAGAAAAAACTCTATAATACTGCCCCTTGTACAAGAATATAATACTTAATACTGCCCTCCCATGTAAAAGAAATAACTATATAATACTGCCCCCTATGTACAAGAAATAATACTATAAAAATGCTCCTATTTCAAAAATATAACTACTAAATGCCCCCTATGACAAGAATAAACACTTAATACTGCCCCTATTACAAAATATAACTGCTTTTTTAAAACTGCCTCATGTACAAGAATTAACTGCTATTTTAGCTCCCATGTACAAGAATATAACTACTATAATACTGCCCCCACTACAAGAATATAAAACTATAATACTGTTTTGTACAAGATTAACTACTATAATTGCCCCTATGTAAAGAATATAACATTAAAACTGTCCATTCAAGAATATTAATACTATAATACTGCCCCCCCTTTTTTTGAATATAACTACTATAATACTGCCCCGATGTACAAGAAATAACTGCTATATTTCGCCCCTATGTACAAGAATATAATATATAAATAGCTCTTTTTGTACAAGAAAAATAAATACTATAATACTGCCCTCTATGTACAAGAATATAACTACTATAACACTGCCCCTATGTAAAGAATATAACTACTATAATCCTGCCCCCTATGTACAAGAATATAACTACTATAATACTGCCCCCTCTGTTCAAGAATATAACTACTATAACTACTATATGGTCCCGCGGCACTGCCGGGAGATTTAAAGGGACAGTGCGCCGGTGATTGGTTCTCACCGGGCACGGACCCTATTTAAGCCCTGCCTCTTCCCCCCAGCACCTTTGCCGGAATCGATAGTGCCTTGTGCCTGGAGAGGAAGCGTTCCTAGAGTATTTTCCGTTTTTTTATGTGTACCGTACCTTCTGCCTCACGTCCCTTGACCACAAAAACCATTGCAGCCTGTACTGACCCTCTGACTAGTCCCCGAATACAAGCCTTGCTTCTCGATTTTGTACAGCGCCAACACATCGGTGCCACCGCAAGCAAGTCACGTCATGGGGTTAGCGACCGGGTAGTAGTAATCCGCAGCAGCATGTCACATCCGCTTTGCGGCGGGCTCTATGGGGAAAAACACGGACCTACTTGATTCCGCTCCCCTGGCGTGGCTTTATACCAATAGCTTGTGGTGGTACCAGGAGGATCCACTACCTCATCCATAAACAATCAATCAGATGGGCAGCTCCCTTAAATTCCACTAGATTTCTCCCCAAGTCTGCTGTGTTAATAAAGGGTTGCATACCCTCACCATAACCTTACCTTGACGGGGGAGAACGGGAATCGGGGACCACGTCATGGTCAGTGATCTCAGGATCTTGGTCTTAGGTTGGGCTATCAAGGAGCTTAGTATCCGATTCTTTGATGCCGGGGGCTGTCGGGGGTCTGACAGGTGGGAGTGGGAAGAGGGGACTGGTTCTCCAGGGAATGTTCTCCATGCCTGTATAGATTCGGACCAAGACGATCTAAGTATCTGCGTTGGGGATTCCATTGCCGCCACCCAGCAATTGCACCGGCTTGGAAGAGCGTGCCACAAAGCGGTCCATCATGACCTTTTACATTGGGCTGGGGAACAGACCTGCGGCTGCTGCCATTTCTGTGATGAGGTGCAGGAGATCACACATTTGGGACCTCGGGGGCTGGTCCCTCCTGTATCCCTACTGATGCACCTTTGTTGACCAGACTGTAATGTGACCGTCTCGCCTAGGCTGCGCCCCAGAATTTCCGACTTGTAGTCGAGGGTACTCCCTGGCATCCTGCAGAGATAAGTCATTTGTAGGCCTTTTTGAGGCTCGCAGTGAGAAACGGGGGCCAGAACCTCTGCCCACTGCACGGAAGCTTGTAGCCTCTTCCGTTAAGCCACCCGCCCCCCCCCCCCCCCCCCCCCCCCCCCCCCCACCCCCCCTCCCCCCCCCCCAACCCCCCCCCCCCCCCCCCCCCCCCCCCTCCCCCCCCCCCCCCACCCCCCCCCCCCCCCCCCCCCCCCCCCCCCCCAGCGCTCGATGACGGTAAGGAAGGCTTGCACGTCGTCCGCATGGGGTCATCTTTATGCAGGGCGTATCGTTACCTATTCCGCCGCGCTTGCTGTCCCGTCACTCTGACAGGGTGTAGCAGGGGCCTCCATTCGTTCGAATCAATTCCTCACATGATGGACATCTGCCTGAATTAGGAGCTGGTTGGGTCTTGCTGCTAGTGACGCACAGATTGAAAATGGGCTGTTGCTGCTGGGTGCTTCAACCTCTGGACACCAGGTTTGGGTTTTTATCGTAGCAGCTAGCCTTAATCCAGGACATGCAGCCCTCTTACACCAGGTTCTTGTCCGCATCCTCCACCAATTAGTGGGACATCAGCTCAAACGGAGGCCCCAGGGGGGTCCTTCAACGTGCAATACTGCAGGGTTTATTGGCATCGGTTTTTTAAAAAGGAAAAATAAAACAGCAGGGCTTGCTTCAGCCCAAAAAACAAAACATAATTCACCAGTACTTGTTTCCAGTCACAATAGCCGGTAGGCCGTTCTCTGTAGTACATCCCTTCCGGTTATCCAGGCCCAGCTCTGGCTCTTATCACCTGCTCACCTAACTGAGCAGTTTTCATTAGGAATGGAACAACACCCCTTCCACCTGAGCATGCTGGGCCTTATATAGGGATGGTAAGCCCAGGATGGATGTGGGTGCAGCCTGTCCCACCACTACTCTACAGAACCTGCTACAATTAAGCCCGACCCGGATCACGCATTACTGACATTTTATACACATACAAAACGTGTGCTCAGTGGCCTATTGCCGCTGACACCAGATAAAATGGGCTTTTATTTACGATCTTTGGCAGATCGGTGACACATATCGTCCGTCACTACCGCACCTTGTGCCACTTCCTACAAAGGATATAACTATTAATACTCCTTCCTAGTACAAGATATAAACTACTATAATATGCCCCATATTGTACCTAGAATTTAACTACTATGAATACTGCCCCTTATGTACAAGAATATAAAGCTACTATTAATACTGCTCATATGTACATGAATATTAAGTGCTATAATCATGCCCCCTATGATACAAGTATATTAACTACTATAATACTTGCTCCTATGTACAAGGAATATTTACTACTATAATACTGCCCACTATGTATCAAGAATATAACTACTTTATACTGCTCCTTTGTACCAGAAAAGAATATACCTACTATAATATGCCCCTAATGTACAAGAATATAAAATACTATAATACTGCCCCCTATGTACAGGTATATAACAACTATTTTATCTCCTCTATGTACAAGAATTTACTACTATAATACTGCCTCATATGTACATGTATATAACTACTATAATCTGCCCCCATGTCAAGAATATAAACTACTATAATACTGCACCCATGTGTCAACGAATATAACTACTATAATACTGCACCATGTACAAGAATATAAAATACTCTAATATGCCTCCTATGTACAAGAATAATAAAATCTCCTAGTTATGCTCCTATATACAAGAAATATATACTACTTTAATGATCTTTTTATTACAAAAACTGCATCAAAATATTACAAATTATTTACAATAAAAATCACAGAATGGATGGAATAATTTACATTACATATTATAACGTCATTACACGAATCCTGACACATGGATATGCTCCTGGCAGACATTACTGTTTTTTTTTGGTTATTTGTCTCAGGTCTTTTTGTTATATACGCCCTTCAGACTCTCTAGGATCTTATATACTGACTGTATCACATGGAGGACCTCTTATTGATGGTGAGGCAGCATCGTGCACAACCACAGATGGGTAAACTGGGCCACTACTTTGATTACATACAAGGAGCTTCTGTTGTTTTTACATAGCTCTGGCTGGGAAGTCTCCATACAGCAGCTGGAGTAGGACTGTTTCCCTAGATGTGGGTAACTGGAGGGGACAGGGACACGGACTTAATAATAGTGCATGATGTGGCACTCTAACAGTGAGTGCTCCATTGTCTCTGGGATCTGGTGACTCTAACAGGAGATGCTCCATTGTCTCTAGATTCGGGGACACTCTGCTCTGGACAGGGATCTATCAGGTTACTTTCCTGCACTTCAGATTTCGTCTGACAAAACATTTTACCATGAAATCCCAGCCATGCCAAGTCATCTCATGTGGCGGGGGTAGCTGGGGATCCAACCAGAGGTTTTTGCAGCTTGTTCACGTCAGGATAGGGACCCACCCCCCTACCAATTGTATATGGACACCAACTGGAATCTCAGAGGTTTCTATACAAATCCCTCTACTCAGCTGCTTCACTTACTCATACAAGATCTTCCATTTTATGATGTTTGAATGTTATAGACCCCATACCAAGACCAAGTCATTTCTGAGACGCACCGAGAATCCTTTTAATGGTGGTCCACCTAACACGACACACAGAAACAAAACTGCTGGATATGACTCTTAACAGGAATGCACCAATGGTTACTTACAGTTGACCCTTACCAAAACGAGAAGTTTTTCATCAAAAACAATGTGCTATAAAGAAGAAGCCTTGGGACACGGCATGGACTGCCCACCATCTGCAGATGGAGAGAATAGACTTTGTTCCTTCTCATCAACACTCACTCTGCTGCCCCACAGGAAATGGAAGAACACATTGGTCAGTCTGGGGAGTAAAGTATCTGGCACTGGGAACACCACACTGATATATAGGAAGAGGGGGATCAGGAAGCTTTTCATCAGTCGGACCTTCTCCTGATACGACAACTTCCAATGCTTCAGCCCCTGCACCTTCTGATACACTCACCACCAGCTTCTCCTCCCTGTCTCCTTTCCTCATCAATGCACAAAATACCACAACTCCCAGGATCTGATAATATTACTGGACAGTTTAAAGGGCACAGAGTAAGACATTGCTGTAACTTCCATCCACAAGGCCTCACTCTTTCCATGTTTACAGCAGAGTTGGACACCCAGTGAGAAGGTGAAGGACGGTATTTCACGTTCTAGAGCTGCACAATCTCCTCTAGAGGACACCAGGACGGATCAATCATCTGCTTAAACCTAAGAGCACAGTACTTTTACCTCACTTTCCTCCTTATTCTGCAGGTGGACATCTTTACTCTTAAGCCCTTTGAAAATCCTTGTTATCCCTGCAAATCTACGCAGAAAGGGTCCAGATAGTGAAAAACATAAAGCAACGGGCTGAGAGGGCCACCCATGCCTCACCCATGACAGGGACTCTGATGGGCTTGCTTAAGTGGCCATTCACACAGAGGACGGCTCACGGCTTCCTTATACAGTACTGCAGCCACTCTGTACAAAGCCCAGCAGGAAGGCACTTACTCCAACAACACACCTGGTTACAGGTTATTCATGGTTGGACTCTGTCAATGGCCTTGCATCCTGAGCCAGGCCCCACAACATATGAGCACCAACATTATGCTTGCTTAAGTAGGTCACCGCCTCTCATCCCACTAATAGACACAATGTGTCTCTTTAGTGCGACCTTTTACTACACAAGTATGACTGGTGATGATGAGCTATTTTCTGCCACCTCACTAGTCTGAAATAAAAGGCTCTTGGCAAAGATCTTATTATCTCGTATTCTGCTAGGTCAATGGCGACTGTTTTTAAATCTTTCGATCTCACTTCTTTGCCAGTAGGTTCTAGGAGAGAGCTGTACTGGGACGGCTAGCAGCTTACAGCAGAGAGGCAATGGTTATTAACCTCCACCAGGTCAGGAGCCAATTGTCCCAGAACTCTTTGTAGAACTCATGGTCGACCATCAGAGCCCGGAATCTTCTTAGCTTTCAGAGAGTCAAGGCTCCTCTTCACTTCCTCCACAGTTATGGGGTCCTCCAGGCTATCTGCCTGCACAGGATCTAATCTAGGCAGGGTCACACTTTTCAGATAGGCTTGGATATGGTCACTATTATCTGGCTCCTTTTAAACAGTATTCCCATAATAATCACAAGATGTCTTATTGATTTTCCTTCTGCCCAGATTGCTCCTTCCCATTTCATACCACTATAGCCTGTCTTCACCGTCCTCGATGCAGCCTGTTCTTACAGGGCAATTATGGGGTCTGGGGTGTGAAAACCCCACCAATTATCAATCTGTCACTCTGCTTTCAGAGACTTGAGACGGTTCGTACTGCAGCTCTCTCACTACTTCTGCGTTACCTGGCTGACCGCATTACCTACTCACCTCCTCTCCTTCTGTTATTACTCACCATTTACATGCGGCTCAGGAAGACTGTCTAAGGGCAGGTCATGATACTAAGCCGCTACTGCTCTGTCTGCGCGCCAGTCCCATGAGAATAAACTGCTTGAATGTCCCCTTTCATGGCATTCCAACCACTCTGTGGGCTTTCAAAAAAGAAATGGGTGCTCATCGCTCCTTAAGAAGGTAATGGAGAACGGCCTCCTTAAACTCTGGGGTCCTGGAGCAATGAGCTGTTACCTTCCTGCTTACCCCTTCCATAGATCATGGACTTAGCCAGATCCAGCACCCACACTCACCCATGCAATGGTCGAGAACTCTATGGGCCTTATCCTGTACTGGGAACTTTTTCATTACCTGCTTAATGTACACACGGTTATCCTGTCTGGCGTTACGCCTTATGGTAAGTGTACGCCTTATTGGTACAATGATGTATAGGGATTATGAGATGGTGACTGACTGCTACCAGATTATTGAGGAAGGTTTTCATCATATCTGAGCCGCTTCTTGTGTCTATGGGAACCGATCTTACATTGCTAGAGACACTATTGAAATCACAGCACACAATTTAAAAACTCTGGTTGTGAAACATTGGCTTCATCTGCTGGAACAGCTCCCTCCGCTCCTTCCTGGTCTGATGAGCATAGGACATTATAACTCTTTAGCGCACAGTGTCAGCACAAAGTCCATCATCAGGCAGCTGGCCGGGGCAGATCCATCCAGGAACCTTCTCCACTTGTACCTCTGCTCTTATTGGAACTAGGATCCCTACTCACATCATTTCTTTCCAGTCCAAAGGACCAAAATGATGCTCCGTGAGTCCAGTCCCTCTTGGATTGCAAACACCTGCGCATTGCTCTTCAGATAGGTCTATGGAAGGAAGATAATGTCTGACCTCCCTCAGACAGAAGATGATAAATTGCCCGACGGCAGGCTCTGAGTACTAACGCTGTTCACATTAAGTGGGCTTTATTCTCGCTTTCGACATGGTCACTTGTGCGTTTTGGTGGACTTCCTTACTCCTTCCCTTTCTGTTACTTGCAGTTCTGTGTCTCTTGGTGGACAATGATGACATCAGGGCTCATCCTTCCTGAGGGTTCTTCATTCTGGGAGTCTGACGCAGGAAACTTGCTCCATTTGCTCCTCATGGTCCTTATTCTAGCAGAGGCAGCGGTATCTCCACAGAAGGTTACCTCCAATTCTTGGTGAATCGGGATTCTTTGTTATTATTGTACTTTTTCTAGAGGCAGCAGATTTGGTATTTTCCTTTTTACAGTGTGAAAGTTTCCTCTCTGAACTGGTCCCAGCAGCTTGGACCTTCTGGTTTGATAAAATCACTGGGACTGATTCAGATAGTTCAATATCAGGTATAGTTTCTTCATGAAGTGTCTCTTTAGTGGTGGTGAGATGTCTTAGTAATACCCTTGCAGTATACAGGAGGTCTCCTAGTTGCATGGTGGTCCCTTGCAGGAGCACTGTCCAATGGTTCAGCATTAGCTTCTGGAACATGGTATCCTACATTTTCTACAGTGTTGTAAAGATTTGGAAGCTGGCTCTGCTCTCCTACGTTGGACTTTTCCAGCTCTTCCTACATAGCTTCTGCTGTTGAGTCATTTTGTTGGGATTGTGCTGGACCGAGTGGACTTTCCTTAAACGTGTGCACCGGCTCTGTCACAGGTTACAGATGACAACTCCTGTGCAATATGTGCCTTCACATGCCCAAAAAAAATGGCCACTTAGAGAACATTTTAATACGGGAGCATTTAAAAGCAAGATGTCTGCCACCACATCTATTGGCACAGCGAGGGTCTGTCCAGGATAAAAACAATTTCCCTCGCTCTGACCCCAGGTAGATGGAAAGGGGGCAGGTTGACTGGGTGATCAATTGATTGGCTAAGCTGTATCTTCACTGTATCTCCCCCATTCCAGAAATCCTCCTCATCATAGGATTTTCCAGGACAAGGTCTTCACTACTTTTGTCTCTGCAGACAGTGCTCTCAGATCTTCACAGCCACCACCTCAGACTGGAACAAGGGATAGTGGCCGTCACTACTTTAGGCTTGGACAGTTGGATCACATGGAGTTGCTTCAGATCTCATTCTCCCTTGGTATCATTAAAGATGCTCCAGAAAAGGTTCCAAAATGTATTGCAGCTGAAGCTGATATCATAAAACCTGCTGGAGGGGTTGTGGATCAGGGCGTACACTCTCAGAGGCTTTAAACTTCTATAAGTCCTTTCAGAAAGTTTTTTTCACTATGTCTAGTCTGGCAGGGGATACTTTCCTCTGGACCTGTATACTTTATCTCCAACAGCGTTCCTCCTCTGGGGGTGGGGGGTTAGCTGCTCTGGTGACCACTGGAGAAGGATTCTCTGAAACGTATTTCTGTCAGCAAAGGGTTCAGTACTGTAGGCATCCCATCTTTCCAGGCTTATGAAGCCTTGGCATGCACTGCTGGTTTACTGAGACCTGGCTGCTGCTATGCAGTGTTACTGGAGACCTGGGCTGCTCTGCAGTGTTACTGAGAACTTGGCTGCTCTGCAGTGTTACTGAGACCTGGGCTGTTCTTGCAGTGTTATGACATGTAGATGTGTTTGCAGCGTTTACTAACATTTGGCTGTCTAGTAAGCACATGTTGTAAACTGATCATTCATGCATCAACACCATTGCCAAACCTGTAGTCCAGAAACATTTATATACTGCAGGTGTGAAATTGGTTCTTGTTTGGAAGCGGTACCTCCACTTTTGCGGGTCTCGCTCACATAGTCAGGACTTTGTGGGGTTCTCGCTGATACCAGTCAGGGCTGTAGGTATTCGGTTCACAACAGTCAGGGCTGTGCGGCGGCCTCGTTCACACAGTCCTCAGGGCTATGTGGGGGTATCGTTCCACACAAATCAGGGCTTTGCACTTCCATTGAAAGGCCTCCACTAACGAAATCTCACCTGTGTGATGGTAGCAGTCTTGTGCTAAGTTAAACCATGTTGCTCGAGGCAGGAGTTTTACACAGCATTATACTGTAATACGGTGCTTGATTCCTCAATACTTGGCTCATAGATTCCTCATGCCGCGTCCTGCTGCTCATCACATTCTGTATCACAGTCAACTATCTTATTTCCAATTAAAAACTTATCTTCTCTGAGGACTTAGGATTCTTTTTTTCATCTTTTTTCCCAATTTCCCCAGTTTTCAATCTTGGGGATGGTGTTTGCATACGTTATCCAGTTTCTTCTCAGCAACGCCAGGATCCGTGTTGACCGCGTCATACAACAATCATACTTCATCAACTTATCTTTGGGTCATGTCTCTAACTTGATTTTCTTTTTTCATTTGTAAATTTCCTTCTTAAGCTTCACTATCCTTTTCTCCACTGACATTAAGCTCATTTCAGAAACTTCATAACTGCTTACAGACTCACCAGCCACCGATTCCAAAATCTTATTCTCCATGTGAAGGCCCACACTCCAGACCAGGGGCTTTCCCCTGGATCGTTCAGCACCAGATGACAATCACTCCTCCTGAGGCAGAATAGCCATGGCCTCCCGCCCAACAGGGAGTCCCCAGCAAGCAAAACACACGTCTGCTCCATCAGTATGGACAAGAAGTTAACTACTATAATAAGCTCCTTTGTACAAGACATATAAACTACTATAAATACCTGCCCCTATGTACAAGAATATAACTACTTAAAGCTGCCCCATATGTACATGAATATAAACTTCTATAATACTGCCCCCTATGTAAATTAATATAATACTATCTAATACTTGCACTCTTATTGTACAAGATATAACTACTATAATACTGCCCCTTAGTACCACAGAATATAACTACTATAATACTGCTTCCCTATGTAACAGGAAAGTATAACTTACTACATTAACTGCCCCTATTGTACAAGAATATAATACTTATAATACTGCCAACTATGTACAAGATTATATCTACCTATAATTTATGCCCCTATGTACAAGAATATAACTCTATAATACTGCCCCTATGTACAAGAATATAACTACTATAATACTGCTCCTATTGTACATGAATATAATCTATCTACCACTTACTGCACTCACTGTTACATAGAAATAACTACTTAATTACTGCACATTATGTACCAGAATATAACTACTATAATACTGCCTCTATGTACAAGAATATAACTTACTATAATTACTGCCCTCTATGTACACAAGGATATTACTACTTTAATACTGCCCCATACTGTACAAGAATATAAATACTATAATTGATCCTATGTACTAAGGATATAATATATAATACAATGCCACACCTATGTACAAGTATATATAATACTATAATACTGCTACACCTATGTTCAAAGAATAGAACATACTAAATACTGCCCCTATGATTCAGGTATATAACTACTTTAATACTGCCTCCTATGTACAGAATATAACTACTATAATACAGTCCCCATGTACAAAATATAAATAATATAATGTTCTACCACCTATGTATACAAGTGAATATAATACTAATAATACTCCCCCTTGATGTACAAGAATATACCAACTGCTGAATACTGCCTTCTATGTACAAGAATTATAAACTACTATAATACTGCTCCTATGTTCAAGAATATAACTACTATAATACTGCCCTCTATGTACAAGAATTTAACTACTATAAATACTGCCCTAATGTCAAGTATATAACTACTATAATATTTTCTGCCCCTATGTACAAGAATAAGCTACTATATATACTGCCTCCTATGTACAAGAAATTTAACTACTATAATCTGCCCCCTTTTTACAAGAATAAACTAATATTATACTGCTCTATGTACAAGAATTAGATACTATAATACTGCCGAATGTACAAGAATATAACTACTTTTATACTGCCTCCTATCGTACAAGAATATACGCTACTATAATCTGCCTCTTATGTACAGGAATATAACTACTATAATACTGCTCCTGGTGCTCTCACATATAGCTGCTATTACAGGGCTGTATGGACTATGGCGGAAAGTGAATGTTGTGTTACTATGTACACCGTATACAGGAGTGTGGTAAGGCCGGGTGGCCATACGGTGGGAGCTATAGTGATGGACATATAGATTGTCACCTAACTTTACCAGTAGCAGAATGGAAGTTGGAGTAAAGTCTTAGAGGAGGACGTCTGCACTTGGGTTGATAGAGCACGTGTAAGTTTCCGCCCCCTCCACAGACACTAGTAATAAATTCATCTCCGCTCCAACTCCTGACTGTAAACTGTAGCTCCTAATACCCTCAAGGCCTTTAAACGAACCTTGGATTTTCCCTGTAAGACAGGTATTGCGCACAATGAGGCGTCTATGGGACAGGTGCTCAAACGGTTCAGGGGCCCCAGGATTAGTGGGTGGACACTGGAGGCAAAGAAGACTTCATGTGATCCAATTCAGGTCACCTATTCTGGGCTGACCTGGTGTTCAGGATACCAACCAACTCGACCACCACTATGCTGTTTTATCTACTGAACGTGAGATTGTTACAAGTCTGCGAACCAGCTAAGACTGGAGGAATGGCCCACCCGGTGACCAGATCACACTGCTGGGCAAAGGAGCAATAGCTCTTTGTCTCAGAGGACGTGGTTCTCGGAGTAGGGGGATGACCCCGTGGTTCTCGGAGTAGGGGAATGTCCCTTGGTTCTCGGAGTAGGGGGATGACCCCGTGGTTCTCGGAGTAGGGGGATGACCCCGTGGTTCTCGGAGTAGGAGATTGTCCCGTGGTTCTCGGAGTCGGTGAATGTCCCGTGGTTCTCGGAGTAGGAGAATGTCCCGTGGTTCCCGGAGTAGGAGAATGTCCCGTGGTTCCCGGAGTAGGAGAATGTCCCGTGGTTCCCGGAGTAGGAGAATGTCCCGTGGTTCCCGGAGTAGGAGAATGTCCCGTGGTTCCCGGAGTAGGAGGAGGATCCCGTGGTTCCCGTAGTAGGAGGAGGATCCCGTGTGTCCCGGAGTAGGACCCCGAGGGACAAGGAGTAGGAGGAGGACCCCGTGTGTCCCGGAGTAGGAGGAGGACCCCGTGGTTCCCGGAGTAGGAGGAGGACCCCGTGGTTCCCGGAGTAGGAGGAGGACCCCGTGGTTCCCGGAGTAGGAGGAGGACCCCGTGGTTCCCGGAGTAGGAGGAGGACCCCGTGGTTCCCGGAGTAGGAGGAGGACCCCGTGGTTCGCTGAGTAGGAGGAGGACCCCGAGGTTCCCGAAGTAGGAGGAGGACCCCGGGGTTTCCCGGAGTAGGAGGAGGACCCCGTGGTTCCCGGAGTAGGAGCAGGACCCCGGGGTGTCCCGGAGTAGGAGGAGGGACCCCGTGGTTTTCCCGAAGTAGGAGGAGGACCCCCGTGGTTCACGGAGTAGGAGGAGGACCCCGTGGTTCCCGGAGTAGAGGAGGGGACCCCGGGGTTTCCCCGGAGTAGGAGGAGGAACCCCGTGGTTCCCGGGAGTAGGAGGGACCCCCGGGGTTTTCCCGGAGTAGGAGGAGGACCCCGTGGTTCCCGGAGTAGGAGGAGGGCCCCCGTGTTCCCGGAGTAGGGGGGAGGACCCCGTGGTTCCCGTAGTAGGAGGAGGACCCCTTTGGTTCCCGGAGTAGGAGGAGGACCCCGTGTGTCCCGGAGTAGGAGGAGGACCCCGTGGTTCCCTGAGTAGGAGGAGGACCCCGTGGTTCTCTAAAGTAGGAGGAGGCCCCCGTGGTTTCTCTGAGTAGGAGGAGGACCCCGTGGTTCTCTGAGTAGGAGGAGGACCCCCGTGGTTCTCTGAGTAGGAGGAGGACCCCGTGGTTCTCTGAGTAGGAGGAGGACCCCGTGGTTCTCTGAGTAGGAGGAGGACCCCGTGGTTCTCTGAGTAGGAGGAGGACCCCGTGGTTCTCTGAGTAGGAGGAGGACTCCGTGGTTCTCTGAGTAGGAGGAGGACTCCGTGGTTCTCTGAGTAGGAGGAGGACTCCATGGTTCTCTTAGGAGGAGGATGACTCCATGGTTCTCTGAGTAGGAGGAGGACCCCATGGTTCCCTGAGTAGGAGGAGACCCCATGGGTCTCTGCGTAGGCGGACACTTATGGGATGGTGCCATAATCTACTCCCCATATCCTGTTACACTATATTTTAAAAAAGCATCTAAGCCCTTCCTTAACTTGGTCAATGAATTCACCAATTTAGGACTGTGAAGTCGGAGCCCATTTTGCAGAAGTCGGAGTCGTCCTAAAATGGGCCGACTCTGACTCCAAAAATATATGATAAGTTGGTACATTTAGTTCATTGCGGTGCCAAGCGTAAGATGAATTGGGCCTTACCAGTGCTCCTGCTCCCATATTTTCAGCTTCATCAGATGAGGAGTGTAATTTTGAAAAGTATTTGGATGACATGGAGCAGGCAAAGCGTTACCGCAGGGGAAAAGATCCTGCTCCCATAGCAAACAGATTTACCAGATTTCAGCAAAATTTTTCACCTGTTTTAAAAGAAGTAGAAGAGTTCAACCATTCATCAAAGCTGACTGTGGCTGAGGCAATTCCTCTATACCCTGACATTGTTAGAGATGTTGCCCCTGTGGTCACCGCTTTGCCCCCAAGTTAGTGTAGAGAGGCCTTTCTCTAGCCTGGAAATAATGCGATCAGATGTGAGGTCATGTATGCAGGATCTGATGGAGGCGATACTATTCCTCAGAACAAATTCAGAGACTCCACAAATGTTATTCAGGACGGTTTTGTTGAAAACTGTTTTTTTCCCCACTTACTGCAGCGTTTTGTGTATCTACAATTTTTTTGTGTTCTAAAGTCGTATCCAATAAATATATTTTACACCGACAAGGAAAAGCGTAACAATGTTCTGAGCTTGTGACTTTTAGGCTCCATATCTCACCATCCACTACAGCTTTGTACATGAGACTCCCATCATTTTATAGACAATCCTCTTGGCTCTCATACATAATTTTGACCTGCAACTATTTAGCATCTACTTAGTTCTGCAGATTGTTGTCCTGTAATTGCATTGTTACTGTTTTGCTCCTGGTGCTGGGACAATCTTTTTCTTCCTGTTACTACAAATTACAACCTGTTCTCACATTCCCTAATAGCTCAGTGTTATTAGGCTGATTCTCAGGTGAAAGGTCACTGGTTCGAGCAGCCATGAAGAAGATTTCCCAAGAAAAGTGAAGCTGCATCATCCAGCTCATCGATAGCGTCTCTGGGCCGAGGACATCACCAAACTGCATCATGGAAGGCCCTGACAGCGGGAAGAATATGAAATGAAGTCCGTCCAAAGCCAAGAGGTGATGTACAGGGGAAATATCAGAGAACACAAGTCGCTCATCACAAAGTCGATCAGTTCTGACGCTAAGACACAGCAGCGCAGGCGGCTCGCAGGCTGCGTAATAGTGAGATCACAGACGTCCATGCAAGCACCGGGCACATTACACAGGTCTGGAACGATGGCCCGAAAAAAGGGGAAGAAGCCGCGACTTCAATCTCCTCATAAGAAGCGTCGGCGAAGAGGTAACAGGAAAGTACTGGGCTCTGATGGGGGCAAATGGGTTTGGAAGAATCAAGGGAAAAGGGGTGAACGGAGCGAGAGATGGAGGAACTGTCAGGTTCGGGGGAGGAGCCTGAGGATATGGGGAAGTTTCACAGCCAAAGATGTTGGAGACTTGACCAGGATGGAGGTGACCTCAATGCTGAGCTCTATGTGAGGGTCCTACAAGATGAGAGACATAGTGTCCAGCAGGACAATGACCTGAAGCAGACGCCAAGGTTGGAGAAGGAAGGGGTCAGTGAAAATGAGGTGGAGCTGCTGGATCCACAGTCCCCAGACCTCACCCCAATCCAACACTTGTGGGGAGAGGGGGAGACAAAGCTGTATTCAAACCCAAATCCAGTCTGCACCAACATTGGGAATGTGTAGAAGAGACCTAGGATCAGATTTTGGTCTAGACCTGCTTGAATCTGATCCAGAGCCCAGAAGGATTCAGACAGTGCTGAAAACCAGAGGGGGAGTCACCAAATACTAACAAGAAGATGGAAATTAACATTTTGATTTTTAGGTGCAAAAGAGTAACAATGCAGGAAAGAATCTGTAGAACTGAGCAGATGCTAAATACTTGCAGGTCACATTTCTGTATAAGAGGATTGTCTATAAAATGATGGGAGCCTCATGTCCAAAGTTTTAGTGGATGGTGAAATATGGAGCCTGAAAGTCAAAAGATCAAAACTATGTTACCATTTAGTTTGTCAGTGCCTGTTCTAGCTAAATAGCTTGATTATTGCATCATAAGGTGATAAAAAGCTGGATGTTACCATTTTACTACGGTAAAGTTACCACAAACATGGGCCAATTCCATTTGTGGCAATGATTGTGGTGTCTGATAGTGGTTCGGAGGTTATGTTGATGTCTTAGGAGGGTTGTTAGGTTATGTTGTTGTCTGAGGAGGGTTGTGAGGTTATGTTGATGTCTGAGGAGGGTCGTGAGGCTATGTTGATGCCTGATGAGGGTCGTGAGGCTATGTTGATGTCTGAAGATGGTCGTGAGGTTATGTTGTTGTCTGATTAGGTTCTGAGGTTCTGTTGATGTCTCATTGGGGTCGTTTAGGTTCTATTGATGTCTCATGAGGGTTGTGAGGTTCTGTTGTTCTCTGATGAGGGTTGTGAGGTTCTATTGATGTCTCATGAGGGTCGTGAGGTTCTGTTGGTATCTGATGAGGGTTGTGAGGTTCTGTTGATGTCTGAGGGTTGTGAGGTTCTGTTGATGTCTGATGAGGGTTGTGAGGTTCTGTTGATATCTGATGAGGGTTGTGTGGTTCTATTGATGTCTCATGAGGGTCGTGAGGTTCTATTGATGTCTCATGAGGGTCGTGAGGTTCTGTTGGTATCTGATGAGGGTCATGAGGTTCTGTTGGTATCTGTTGAGGGTTGTGAGGGTCTGTTGGTATCTGATGAGGGTTGGGAGGTTCTGTTGATGTCTTATGAGGGTTGGGAGGTTCTGTTGATGTCTGATGAGGGTTGGGAGGTTCTGTTCATCTCTGATGAGGGTTATTAGGTTCTGTTCATGTCTGATGATGAGGGGCAGGAGGTTATGTTGATGTCTGATGATGAGGGGCAGGAGGTTATGTTGATGTCTGATGAGGAGGGACAGGAGGTTATGTTGATGTCTGATTGTTGTGAGGTTCTGTTGATGTCTGATGATGAGGGTTGTGAGGCTGTGTTGATATCTGAGGAGGGTTGTGAGGTTATGTTGATGTCTGTTGATGAGGATTGTGAGGTTCTATTGATGTCTCATGAGGGTCGTGAGGTTCTGTTGGTATCTGATGAGGGTCGTGAGTTTCTGTTGATGTCTGATGAGGTTCTGTTGCTGTCTGATGAGGGTTGTGAGGTTCTGTTGATGGTAGCCTCACGCCGCAGCAAGTCCATCCCGCTTTGTGGCGGGCCCTGGTGAAAACCGGGGGCTACTTAGATTCTGTTCCCTGGCGTGGCTTAACTATCATCGCTTGCGGTGGTCCAGAGGATCCACTACCCAGCCGTTACAGTTAGATCCAGCCATGGATCCCGCCAAGATGCCCCTGCCAAGTCTTGCGGATCTCACGAACATTGTCGCTCAACAGTCGCAGCAGATTGCGCAACAAGCACAGCAATTGGGTGGCGTTCGTGGTGAGCCTGTTATCCGGGAAGGCCTTGGCCTGGGCCCCACCTCTTTGGGACCGGAATGACCCTGTGACCGCAGACCTACAGGCCTTCCTCTCAGAATTCCGCAGCGTCTTCGAGGAGCCTGCACGTGCGTCTTCTGCGGAGACAGCGCTATTGAACCCACGCCAGGGGGACTTCTTCCGTAGGAGATTCGCGGTCCAGTTCCGCACCTTAGCCTCCGAGCTGTCATGGAATGACGCCGCTCTCTGGGGCCACATTCAAGAAGGGTCTGTAAAGCAGGAAAAAGGCGCGCTGGCAGCAAGAGATCTCCCCATCTTCATTTGAGCGAGCTTATCCATACTGGCCACACGCTTTGGGACGTGCTTTTTGCAGAAAGGACAGAAGGAGCTCCGCCAGGAGCGTGATTGGGCACAACTCGCGTCTACCTCGTCTGGCTCCTGTGTTCCAGAGATCTCCGCTGCCTCCTCCTCAGGTTTCCACCGAAGAAACCCCATGCAGTGGACCGGGCACACTTGTGGAGTTAGAGCTGCCCCGCCGCCGGATGGAGAAACCTTTCCCCTTTTACTGCGCCAGCCCGGACCATTTCCGTAGAGGTTGTCCGCAGCGCCCTCAGTGGTCGGGAAACGCTCGCACCTAGGAGCCGTAGGAGAGGCATCCCTAGGTGCTCAGTCCTCCTCTCCACGACTGATGTTGCCATTGGAGGTAACGACGGATGCTGGCTTATCTCCTCGGGTCTCTGCCTTCCTGGACTCCGGCTCCGCCAGGAACTTTATTCATGCCTCCCTGGTGTCTCGCTATTGTTTGCCAGTCATCCGTCTGGAAAAGCCGTTGCTTATCTCATCCGTCAGTGGGGAGCTTCTCAGGACTCCATTCAGTTCATCACCCACCCTTTTTACCCTCCGTGTAGGGGTCCTACACTCGGAGAAGATCTCCTTTCATGTCATACCTCGCGCTTCTTCGGCGATCCTGTTGGGGCTACTCTGGCTGCAACGTCACGCCCCTACGCTTGATTGGAAGACAGTCGAATTCCTGCGCTGGGGATCGGAGTGCCAGGATCTCTGGTTGGTGGCACCACGCCCGGTGTCCATCTCTTCCCTCCAGTTTTCCATCAAGTCTCTTTTGGGTCTCCCGCAGAGTACCAGGTTTTTTGGAGATGTGTTCTCGGAGAGACAGGCTGAGAAGCTACCACCCCATATGACTGTCCCATAGACCCCCTTTCCCCGGAACCAGTCCCCACGGGGTAGGGTCTACCCTCTGTCCGTGCCAGAGACTCAGGCCATGTCGGCCTACATACAGGAGAATTTGGCGAAGGGGTTCATACGCAAGTCCTCCTCGCCCGCCGGGGCTGGCTTCTTCTTCGTCCAGAAGAAAGATGGGTCTCTTCGGCCGTGTATCGATTACAGGGGGCTAAACAAGATCACGGTTAAGAATCGCTACCCGTTACCCCTGATATCTGAGCTCTTTGATCGTCTTCGTGGAGCCAAGGTGTTTACTAAATTGGACCTGCGTGGTGCCTATAACCTCGTCAGAATACGTGAGGGGGACGAGTGGAAAACGGCCTTCAACATGCGTGACGGTCATTTCGAGTATCTCGTGATGCCTTTTGGGCTATGCAACGCCCCAGCCGTATTTCAGGAATTCGTCAATGACGTATTCAGAGACTTGCTGTACACCTGCGTCATAGTCTATCTGGACGATGTTCTGATTTTTTCTCCTGACATACAGACTCATCAGGTGCAAGTATGCCAGGCCCTGCGACGTCTGCGGAAAAATTTCGACTGTATGCCAAGCTGGAGAAGTGCCGGTTCCACCACGCCAGCCTTCCTTTCCTTGGGTACTAGTCTCCGATCGTGGTCTGCAGATAGACCCAGCTAAACTTTCCCGCGATTCCGCAGTGGCCAACGCCCTGTCGGTCTTCGGGCGATTCAACGCTTCCTGGGATTCGCCAACTACTACCGGCAGTTTATTCCCCACTTCTCTTCGCTGGTAGCTCCCATCGTGGCTCTCACCCGGAAGAACGCCAATCCGAAATGTTGGCCCCCTTCTGCTGAGGAAGCATTCTCTCAACTGAAGTCAGCGTTTTCCCAGCACCTATCCTGGTTCGTCCGGATCCGGATAAGCCCTTCACCCTTTAGAGGTGGATGTCTTTTTCTGTGGGAGCAGGGGCGGTCCTGACCCAGAAGGGTCCTAAAGGCAAAACGGTCACTTGCGGGGTTTTTTCCAAGACCTTCTCGCCGGCTGAACGTAACTATTCCATAGGAGATCGGGAAACTGCTGGCCTTTCAAATTGGCTCTGAGGAATGGGACTTTTTGCTGGAGGGGGCCCGTCATCCATTCGACGTCTTCACGGACCACAAGAATTTTTCAGTACCCCAGACGGCCCAGGTTTGAATCCTCGCCAGGCCAGGTGGTCACTCTTTTTCTCTCGGTTTGACTTCAGGTACACTTTCCGGCGGCTGAAAAGAATGTCAAGGCTGATGCCCTCTCCCGAACCTCTGACGTTACGGAGAAGAACCCGTGTCTCAGCACATTATTGCTCCCGAACGGCTGATTCACGCTGCTCCTGTGGATCTTCGGAAGGTACCACCGGGCAAGACCTATGTTCGTTCAGCGCTCAGGCGGAGAATTCTGGAGTGGGGGCATAGCTCTCTTTTGGCCGGTCACCCCGGGATACGAAAGTCCCACGCCCTCATCTCACGGCGCTACTGGTGGCCAACCCTGCCCCAGGACATCAAGGACTTTGTTCTCTCCTGTGTCACGTGTGCCCGGAACAAGGTCCCACGCTATGGGCCCTCGGGCCTCTTAGTCCCTCTGCCCGTCCCAGAGTCTCCATGGACACACATAGGCATGGACTTCATCACGGACCGTCCGCCCTCTTTGGGGAATTCTGTCATCTGGGTGGTCACGGACCGATTTTCTAAAATGTCCCACTTCGTGCCACTTCCTGGCCTTCCCTCAGCTCCACAACTGGCGGGACATTTCTTCCCGCATATTTTCGTCTGCATGGATTACCCTCGCATATCGTGTCTGATCGGGGCGTCCAATTTGTCTCAAGTTTTTCTCGCTTACAAGTTAAGTTGGACTTTTCTTCTGCCTACCATCCCCAAACTAATGGTCAAGTGGAGAGGGTAAATCAGATATTGGGCGAATACCTGGTCATTTCGTGGTTCCAGTCGTCAGGACAACTGGGCCGAGCTGCTTCCGTGGCTGAGTTCCTAAACCATCGGGACTCTGATTCTTACGGGTGTTTCTCCATTCCCAGTGGTCTAAAGGTCGTCACCCACAAACCCCCCCCTCCCCTTGGCCACGAATCCGAGGGTTCCCGCTGTGGACAACCAATGTGCAGGACATCAAGGCCATTTGGCGGGAGACCCGACTTGCCTTACTCCGGGCCTCTGCCCGCATGGAAGACCCAGGGCCCACAAGGGGGAGGAGGCCCCCTCCCACATTCCAGCCAGGGGATAAGGTGTGGCTTTCTTCCAGATACGTACGCCTCAAGATCCCCAGCTATAAATTGGGTCCGCGGTTTCTGAGGCCTTTCAGGGTACTCCGTCAGCTTAATTTAGTGTGCTACAAGCTCTGCCTACCCCCATCTCTTCCCGGGTTCCTAACGCCTTCCACGTCTCCCTCCTAAAGCCCCTGGTCTTGAACCGGTTCTCTCGGAAGAGTGCGTCCCCTTCCCCGGTGGTAGAGTCCTCCGATGTATTTGAGGTTAAGGACATCTTTGCCATGAAGTTCATCAGGGGGGAACGGTTCTTCCTGGTTGATTTGGAGGGGCTACGGTCCCGAAGAGAGGTCCTGGGAACCAGAATCTAATATCTTGGACCAGGATCTTTTTCGAAGGTTCCGTCGGCCTAAGAAGAGGTGGCGACCTAAGGGGGGGGGGTACTGTAGCGAGCGGCGCCGCGCTCCGGCCCGCGGGCCGCAGGCGCACCCGTGCCTCCTCTCCGGGGTCCCTGCCCGGGACGGGTGGCGCTGCTGGCCGCGGGCGCGCTCGTTCCAATCACTCACCTGACCTCGTTCCTGCTCTGTCCGCGCCCTCTGCCAGCCGAGGCGCGCGTGCCCGTTCTCTAGCGCGCGCTCATCCTTATGAATTTAAAGGGCCAGTGCGCCGATAATTGGCCGCTGGCCAGGTGCTGCCCCTATTTATTGGTGACGTCAGCGGGACTTCCTTGCTGGATCTATGTTGCCCCGAGCCTTAGAGAAAGCATTCCTAAAGTATATTCTCGCCTTACCATGTACCAGACCTCCTGCTACGTTTCTCGATTCCAAACCTCTGCCGCCTGCCCTGACCTTCCTGCCTGTCCACGACCATGAACCATTGCGCCTGCCCTGACCTAACTGGCCTGCCCACAACTACGATTCTTGGGCTACGATTCTGTACCTCGCTGCCACCTCGGCCGCCATCGCAGCAGTCAGTCAGGGGTAAAGACCCCGGTAGCCTCACGCCGCAGCAAGTCCATCCCGCTTTGCAGCGGGCCCTGGTGTGGCTTCCCTGGCGTGGCTTAACTATCATCGCTTGCGGTGGTCCAGAGGATCCACTACCCAGCCGTTACAGTTGTGAGGCTATGTTGATGTCTGAGGAGGGTTGTGAGGCTATGTTGATGTCTGATGAGGGTCGTGAGGCTATGTTGATGTCTGAAGATGGTCGTGAGGTTATGTTGATGTCTGATAAGGTTCTGAGGTTCTGTTGATGTCTCATGAGGGTTGTGGGGTTCTATTGATGTCTGATGAGGGTCGTGAGCTTGGGTTGATGTCTTATGAGGATCGTGAGGTTCTATTGATTTATCATGAGGAACGTGAGGTTCTATTGATGTCTCATGAGGGTCGGGAGGTGCTGGTGGTGTCTCATGAGGGGTGTGAGGGTCTGTTTATGTCTGATGAGGGTTGTGAGGTTCTGTTGGTATCTGATGAGGGGTGTGAGGCTCTGTTGATGTCTGATGAGGGTTGTGAGGTTCTGATGATGTCTGATAAGGTTCTGAGGTTCTATTGATGTTTGATGATGAGGGTTGTGAGGCTATGTTGATGTCTCATGAGGGTCGTGAGGTTCTGTTGGTCTCTGATGAGGGTTGTGAGGCTATGTTGATGTCTGAGGAGGGTTGTGAGGCTATGCTTATGTCTGAGGAGGGTTGTGAGGTTCTGTTGGTATCTGATGAGGGTTGTGAGGCTATGCTTATGTCTGAGGAGGGTTGTGAGGTTATGTTGTTGTCTGAGGAGGGTTGTGAGGCTATGTTGATATCTGAGGAGGGTTTTGAGGCTATGTTGATGTCTGAGGAGGGTTGTGAGGCTATGTTGATGTCTGAGGAGGGTTGTGAGGCTATGTTGATGTCTGAGGAGGGTTGTGAGGCTATGTTGATGTCTGATAAGGTTCTGAGGTTCTGTTGATGTCTCATGAGGGTCGTGAGGTTCTGTTGATGTCTCATGAGGGTTGTGAGGTTCTATTGATGTCTCATGAGGGTTGTGAGGTTCTATTGATGTCTCATGAGGGTCGTGAGATTCTATTGATGTCTCATGAGGGTCGTGAGGTTCTATTGATGTTTCATGAGGGTTGTGAGGTTCTATTGATGTTTCATGAGGGTCGTGAGGTTCTATTGATGTCTCATGAGGGTCGTGAGGTTCTATTGATGTTTCATGAGGGTCGTGAGGTTCTATTGATGTCTCATGAGGGTCGTGAGGTACTATTGATGTCTCATGAGGGTTGTGAGGTTCTATTGATGTCTCATGAGGGTTGTGAGGTTCTGTTGGTATCTGATGAGGGTTGTGAGGTTCTGTTGGTATCTGATGAGGGTCATGAGGTTCTGTTGGTATCTGATGAGGGTTGTGAGGTTCTGTTGGTATCTGATGAGGGTTGTGAAGTTCTGTTCATGTCTAATGAGGGTTATTAGGTTCTGTTGATGTCTGATGATGAGGGGCAGGAGGTTATGTTGATGTCTGAGGAGGGTGGTGAGGCTATGTTGATGTCTGAGGAGGGTTGTGAGGCTATGTTGATGTCTGAGGAGCTTTGTGAGGTTCTGTTGGTATCTGATGAGGGTTGTGAGGTTCTGTTGGTATCTGATGAGGGTTGTGAAGTTCTGTTCATGTCTAATGAGGGTTATTAGGTTCTGTTGATGTCTGATGATGAGGGGCAGGAGGTTATGTTGATGTCTGGGGGTTGTGAGGCTATGTTGATGTCTGAGGAGGGATGTGTGGGGCTATGTTGATGTATGAGGAGGGTTGTGAGGTTATGTTGATATCTGATGAGGGTTGTGAGGTTATGTTGATTTCTGAGGAGGGTTTTGAGACTATGCTTATGTCTGAGGAGGGTTGTGTGGTTATAGAGCTGGATATAAAGCATGCTGGGCCCCGGCTCTGCTACATCTGTAGAGCTGGGTGCATGCTTGGCCCCGGCTCTGGTACATCTGTAGAGCTGGATGCCTGCTGGGCCCCGGCTCTGCTACATCTGTAGAGCTGGATGCCTGCTGGGCCCCGGCTCTGCTACATCTGTAGAGCTGGATGCATGCTGGGCCCCGGCTCTGCTACATCTGTAGAGCTGGATGCATGCTGGGCCCCGGCTCTGCTACATCTGTAGAGCTGGATGCATGCTGGGCCCCGGCTCTGCTACATCTGTAGAGCTGGGTGCATGCTGGGCCCCGGCTCTGCTACATCTGTAGAGCTGGTTGCATGCTGGGCCCCGGCTCTGGTACATCTGTAGAGCTGGTTTCATGCTGGGCCCCGGCTCTGCTACATCTGTAGAGCTGGGTGCATGCTGGGCCCCGGGCTCTGCTACATCTGTAGGGGCTGGATGCATGCTGGGCCCCGGCTCTGCTACATCTGTAGAGCTGGGTGCATGCTGGGCCCCGGCTCTGCTACATCTGTAGAGCTGGATGCATGCTGGGCCCCGGCTCTGCTACATCTGTAGAGCTGGATGCATGCTGGGCCCCGGCTCTGCTACATCTGTAGAGCTGGATGCATGCTGGGCTCCGGCTCTGCTACATCTGTAGAGCTGGATGCATGCTGGGCCCCGGCTCTGCTACATCTGTAGAGCTGGATGCATGCTGGGCCCCGGCTCTGCTACATCTGTAGAGCTGGATGCATGCTGGGCCCCGGCTCTGCTACATCTGTAGAGGTGGATGCATGCTGGGCCCGGCTCTGCTACATCTGTAGAGCTGGGTGCATGCTGGGCCCCGGCTCTGCTACATCTGTAGAGCTGGATGCATGCTGGGCCCCGGCTCTGCTACATCTGTAGAGCTGGATGCATGCTGGGCCCCGGCTCTGCTACATCTGTAGAGCTGGATGCATGCTGGGCCCCGACTCTACTACATCTGTAGAGCTGGATGCATGCTGGGCCCCGGCTCAGCTACCTCAGTAGAGCTCGATGCATGCTGGGCCCCGGCTCTGCTACATCTGTAGAGCTGGGTGCATGCTGGGCCCCGGCTCTGCTACATCTGTAGAGCTGGATGCATGCTGGGCCCCGGCTCTGCTACATCTGTAGAGCTGGATGCATGCTGGGCCCCCCCGGGGCTACTGCTACATCTGTAGAGCTGGATGCATGCTGGGTCCCCGGCTCTGCTAACATCTGTAGAGCTGGATGCATGCTGGGCCCCGACTCTCTACATCTGTAGAGCTGGATGCATGCTGGGCCCCGGCTCTGCTACATCTGTAGAGTTTGGATGCTTTGCTGGGCCCCGGCTCTGCTACATCTGTAGAGCTGGTTTCATGCTGGGCCCCGGCTCTGCTACATCTGTAGAGCTGGGTGCATGCTGGGCCCCGGCTCTGCTACATCTGTAGAGGTGGATGCATGCTGGGCCCCGGCTCTGCTACATCTGTAGAGGTGGATGCATGCTGGGCCCCGGCTCTGCTACATCTGCAGAGCTGGATGCCTGCTGGGCCCCGGCTCTGCTCCCGCAGCAATGCTGTCCTATGATGTCAGGCTTTCTGGCAGGGGAGAGCGTACAGTAAAGGGAGAATGTAACGGCAAATAGTGGAGGTGGAGGAGCCGGCCAGATGTTTGCTGCCAGAGTCACCGCAGGGCAGTGCCGTGCACCCTCTCCATTACCAGCACATGTGCTTCCCATCATCCAGATACTTCCACTGCCAGTGCTGCTGTGTGCTGGGAGAAGAGGGGAGGTCACTCTGGTCCACAGCTTCTCCCCCATCCTGTAGATTGGCCGCACCTACCACACCTCTCCATGTAGGGGCGCTCTATGTGCTGCTTCCATTGACTCACGGTTTCTCCTCTTTTACCTTTACTTTGCCCCTTCTGTCCCCTCGGGTTTTGCTCCTGTCTCTGTCCTCTCGGTTGTGCTCCCTTCCCCCTTTTCCTCTCGGTTGTGCTCCTGTCTCTGTCCTCTCGGTTGTTCTCCTCTCTGTGCTCCTCTCTCTGTCCTCTCGGTTGTTCTCCTGTCTCTGTCCTCTCGGTTGTCCTCCTCTCTGTGCTCCTGTCTTTGTCCTCTCGGTTGTCCTCCTCTCTGTGCTCCTGTCTCTGTCCTCTCGGTTGTCCTCCTCTCTGTGCTCCTGTCTCTGTCCTCTCGGTTGTCCTCCTCTCTGTGCTCCTGTCTTTGTCCTCTCGGTTGTCCTCCTCTCTGTGCTCCTGTCTCTGTTTCCCTCGGTTGTTTCCTCTCCCGGCTCCTCTCTCTCTCCCCCGGTTCTCCTCGCTGTGCTCCTGTCTCTGTCCTCTCGGTTGTCCTCCTCTCTGTGCTCCTGTCTCTGTCCTCTCGGTTGTCCTCCTCTCTGTGCTCCTGTCTCTGTCCTCTCGGTTGTCCTCCTCTCTGTGCTCCTGTCTCTGTCCTCTCGGTTGTTCTCCTCTCTGTGCTCCTGTCTCTGTCCTCTCGGTTGTTCTCTCCTCTGTGCTCCTGTCTCTGTCCTCTCGGTTGTCCTCCTCTCTGTGCTCCTGTCTCTGTCCTCTCGGTTGTTCTCCTCTCTGTGCTCCTGTCTTTGTCCTCTAGGGTTTTTCTTCCTCGTGTCCTTCTTGTCCTTCTCGGTTGTCCTCCTCTCTGTGCTCCTGGGTTTTCCCTCTCGGGTTGTCCTTCCCCCTTGGGTCCCTTTCTCTGTCCTCTCGGTTGTCCTCCTCTCTGTGCTCCTGTCTCTGTCCTCTCAGTTGTCCTCTCCTCTGTGTTCCTGTCTCTGTCCTTTTGGTTGTCCCCTCCTCTGTGCTCCTCTCTCTGTCCTCTCGGTTGTCCTCCTCTCTGTGCTCCTGTCTCTGTCCTCTCGGTTGTCCTCCTCTCTGTGCTCCTGTCTCTGTCCTCTCGGTTGTTCTCCTCTCTGTGCTCCCGTTTGTCCTCTATTGTCCCCTCCTCTGTGTTCCTGTTTTCTTTTCCTTTTGGTTGTCCCCTCTCTGTGCTCCTCTCTCTGTCCTCTCGGTTGTCCTCCTCTCTGTGCTCCTGTCTCTGTCCTCTCGGTTGTCCTCCTCTCTGTGCTCCTGTCTTTGCCCTCTCGGTTTTCCCCTCTCCCGTGCTCCTTCTCTGTCCCTGGGTTTTTCTCCTTCCCGGTTCCTGTCTCTGTCCCCTCGGTTGTTCTCCTCTCTGTGCTCCTGTCTTTGCCCTCTCGGTTGTCCTCCTCTCTGTGCTCCTGTCTTTGTCCTCTCGGTTGTTCTCCTCTCTGTGCTCCTGTCTCTGTCCTCTCAGTTGTTCTCTCCTCTGTGCTCCTGTCTCTGTCCTCTCAGTTGTTCTCCTCTCTGTGCTCCTGTCTCTGTCCTCTCGGTTGTCCTCCTCTCTGTGCTCCTGTCTCTGTCCTCTCGGTTGTCCTCCTCTCTGTGCTCCTGTCTCTGTCCTCTCAGTTGTTCTCTCCTCTGTGCTCCTGTCTCTGTCCTCCTCTCTGTGCTCCTGTCTTTGTCCCCGGTTTGCTCCTGTTTGTCCTCTCCGGTTTTTCCTCCTTCTTGCTCCTTTCTCTGGGCTTCGGGGGTTTCTCTTCTCTGTGCTCCTGTCTCTGTCCTCTCAGTTGTTCTCTTCTCTGTGCTCCTGTCTCTGTCCTCTCAGTTGTTCTCTTCTCTGTGCTCCTTCCTTCCCTCTCTGTTTTCCTCCCTCGTCTCCTGTCTCTGTCCTCTCGGTTGTTCTCTCCTCTATGTTCCTGTCTCTGTCCCCTCGGTTGTCCTCCTCTCTTTGCTCCTGTCTCTGTCCTCTCGGTTGTCCTCTCCTCTGTGCTCCTGTCTTTATCCTCTTGGTTGTTCTCTTCTCTGTGCTCCTGTTAATCTTCCTCTGGTTGTTCTCTTTCTGTGCTCCCGTCTCTGTCCCCCCTCTCGTGCCCCCGTCTCTGTCCCCTTTGGTTGTCCTCCTCTCTGTGGTCCTGTCTCTGTCCTCTCGTTTGTTCTCCTCTCTGTGCTCCTGTCTCTGTCCCCCTTTGTTGTTTTTTCTTCTCTGTGCTCCGTCTCTGTCCCCTCAGTTTTCTCTTTTTGTGTCCCGTCCCTGTCCCCTCTGTTGTCTCCCCTCTGTGTCCTGTCTCTGTCTCCGGTTTGTTCTCTTCTCTGTGCTCCTGTCTCTGTCCTCTCGGTTGTTCTCTTCTCTGTGCTCCTGTCTCTGTCCTCTCGGTTGTCCTCCTCTCTGTGCTCCTGTCTCTGTCCTCTCGGTTGTCCTCCTCTATGTTCCTGTCTCTGTCCTCTCGGTTGTTTTTTTCTGTGCCCGTCTCTGCCCCTCGGGTTTTCCCCCTCTGTGCTCCTGTCCCTTTTGATCTGTTGGCCCCCCCTGGTTTTCCCGTCTCTGTGCACTCTGTTGTCGTCCTCTCTGTGCTCCTGTCTCTGTGCACTTTGTGCATTTCTCTCCAGCATACTCATGTGTCGTCTTTATTGGCTTCCCTGGGTTCAGCTTACAGCGGGCGTTTCCCCTGAAATGAGCCTGCTTGGGGCACATTTATAGGAGTGCCCCTTGGAGGGGTGGTTTTCCTCTGGCCTCTCAGGGCCTCGGTTACCTGGTTTGACTCTGTGTGAAGAGCCAAACGTAGAAAGTGTGAGAGGCCTGTGTGCAGCAGGGAGGAGGCCAGACCTGGGTGAGGATGGGCTGGACCTCCCCGTGACGTCAAGTGCTGACCCCCCGAAAAAATAAAAAAGCCGCCCCCAGCGTCATACAGTACAGTACTCTGCACGTTACTGTGTCCCTGCACCACTTACTGCTGACCACTAGGGGATAACGAGCCGCGCCAGCGTCATACAGTACAGTACTCTGCATGTTACTGTGTCCCTGCACCACTTACTGCTGACCCCCAGGGGGTTAACGAGCCACCCGGCTCATACGCACAGTACCCGCACTTACCGTGTCCTGCACCCCTTTTCTGCTAAAAGCCAGGGGAAACGTGCTGGCGCCAGCTCATACAGCACAGCACTCTGCAGTTACCGTTTTCCCCTGCACCCATTCTGCGACTGCCCGGGGATAACGAGTGCGCCAGCGTATACAGCCCAGTCTCGCCGTTACCGTGTCCCCTTGGGGACCACTTACTGCGAATGCCAGGGGAAAACGGCCGCGCCCCGCGTTTTAAGCACAGTATTGCACGTTACCCCTGTCCCTGCACCACTTACTGCTGACTGCCAGGGGATAACGAGCGGCGCCAGCATCATACAGCACAAACTCTCTCGTTACCCGGGCCCCGCACCACTTTCTGTGAGTGCGGGGGTAAAGTCCGCGCCACGTCATACACACGCACTCTGCACTTACAGTGTTTCCCCCCCCCCACTTTCTGCTGACTGCCAGGGGATAAAAAGCCGCGGGGCCCGCGTCATACAGACGTACTTGCCGTTACCGTGTCCCTGCACCACTTACTGCTGACCCCCAGGGGATAATGAGCCGCGCCAGCGTCATACAGTACAGTACTCTGTACGTTACCGTGTCCCCGCACCACTTACTGCTGACCCCCAGGGGATAATGAGCCGCGCCAGCGTCATACAGCACAGTACTCTGCACGTTACCGTGTCCCTGCACCACTTACTGCTGACTGCCAGGGGATAACGAGCTGCGCCAGCGTCATACAGTACAGTACTCTGCACGTTACTGTGTCCCTGCACCACTTACTGCTGACGGCCAGGGGATAACGAGCCACGCCAGCGTCATACAGCACAGTCCTTGCAGTTACCTTTGTCCCGCACCACTTACTGCTGACTGCCAGGGGATAACTAGCCGCGCCAGCGTCATACAGCACAGTACTCTGCATGTTACCGTGTCCCTGCACACTTACTGCTGACCGCCAGGGGATAACGAGCCGCGCCAGCGTCATACAGAACAGTACTCTGCATGTTACCGTGTCCCTGCACCACTTACTGCTGACCACGAGGGGATAACGAGCCCGCCAGCGTCATACAGCACAGTTCTCTGCACGTTACCGTGTCCCTGCACCACTTACTGCTGACCCCCAGGGGATAACGAGCCGCGCCAGCGTCATACAGCACAGTGCTCTGCATGTTACCGTGTCCCTGCACCACTTACTGCTGACTGCCAGGGGATAACGATCCGCGCCAGCGTCATACAGCACAGCACTCTGCACGTTACAGTGTCCCTGCACCACTTACTGCTGACCGCCAGGGGATAACGAGCCGCGCCAGCGTCATACAGCACAGTGCTCAGCCCGTCACCGTGTCCCCGCACCACTTACTGCTGACCGCCAGGGGATAACGAGCCGCGCCAGCGTCTTACAGCAGAGTGCTCTGCACGTTACCGTGTCCCTGCACCACTTACAGCTTCGTTGGTTTGGGTCATTAGCCCTCTGGTTGGGCCGGGATGATGGTTTGGGTCATTAGTACGGTTGGTCGAGGGCGGTAGTTTACATCGTTAAACACATCGGTAGAACAAGATGGACGTTTGAACAGGAAGTGGGAGCATGAAGCTACAGAACCACCCACAGTCTGAACAGGAAGTAGGGAGTCTGAAACTGTAGAACCACCCACAGCCTGAATAGGAAGTGGGAGCCAGAAGCTGTAGAACCACCCACAACCTGAAGAGGAAGTTGCAGCCTGAAGCTGTAGAACCACCCGCAACCTGAAGAGGAAGTTGCAGCCTGAAGCTGTAGAATAGCCCACAGCCTGAACAGGAAATGGGAGCTTGAAGCTGTAGAACCATCCACAGCCTGAGTGAGAGCCTGAAGCTGGCTGTGAAAAGCAGACTGTGAAACAGCATGGTGAGAACACCCTTTAAGAAATAAGTAGGAGAGGAATGAGAAGATGACAGTGGCCAGAAGGAGCGGCTGGACATTAGTAGGGGAGAGGGGTCGGTGTAAGAAATGAACAGACACGAATGATTGGAGGTGTAAGCAATAGTGAGGTGATGGACAGGAGAAGGGAGGTGTGTGCGGACATGGTGCTCTGACATGGTAGGGACCTTCCTGCAGCCTGGAGAAGCCGCCTCATGTGCAGGACAGTGGGGTATAAGGAACAGAAAAGCTGGCGGAGACGCTGGAGATGGGCTCCAGGGGGCAGTGCGGCCACTAAGCTGTGAGTTCAGCTCTGGAGTATAAGACATGATAGAACTCTGGATCCACACTTCACACATTTGCTCATAAGGTGGCGCTATTGAGCAGTGCTGCTGTCCCAGACACAGATCAGTCTGTGTGGGGTTTCCTTTTCTGTGACCTCCGGCACCATTCTCTTCATGTATCTGATGAGGACAGTGTATAAAGGCTTGTGCTGACTTGCTGAGAGTAGCGCTTATACCCAGAGGCAGTGTGCTAATCCAGAACCATGCTCAGTAGCTCCCTGTCACCTCTCTGTACTGTAATAGAAATGGATAGGTTGTGGGCATGCTCAGTAGCTCCCAGTCACCTCTATGTACTGTAATAGAAGTGGATAGGTTGCGGACATGCTCAATAGCTCCCTGTCACCTCTCTGTACTGTAATGGAAGTGAATAGGACAGGTTGTGGGCATGCTCAGTAGCTCCCCGTCACCTCTCTGTGCTGTAATAGAAATGGATAGGTTGTGGGCATGCTCAGTAGCTCCCCGTCACCTCTCTGTACTGTAATAGAAGTGGATAGGTTGCGGACGTGCACAAGAGATCCCTGTCACCTCTCTGTACTGTAATGGAAGTGTAGAGGACGGGTTGAGGGAATGCTCATTAGATCCCTGTCACGTCTTTGTACGGTAATAGAAGTGAAGTGGACAGGTTGTGGGCATGCTCAATCGCTCCCTGTACGGTAATGGAAGTGATAGGACAGGTTGTGGGCATGCTCAGTAGCTCCCTGTCACCTCTCTGTACTGTAATAGAAGTGAATAGGACAGGTTGTGGGCATGCTCAATAATTCCCTGTACTGTAATGGAAGTGAATAGGACAGGTTGTGGGCATGCTCAGTAGCTCCCTGTCACCTCTCTGTACTGTAATGGAAGTGAATACGACAGGTTGTGGCATGCTCAGTAGCTCCCTGTCACCTCTTTGTACTGTAATAGAAGTGGATAGTTGCGGACATGCTCAGTAGCCCCGGTCACCTCTCTGTACTGTAATAGAAGTGAATACGACAGGTTGTGAGCATGCTCAGTAGCTCCCTGTCACCTCTCTGTACTGTAATAGAAGTGGATAGGTTGCGGACATGCTCAGTAGCTCCCTGTCACCTCTCTGTACTGTAATAGAAGTGAATACGACAGGTTGTGAGCATGCTCAGTAGCTCCCTGTCACCTCTCTGTACTGTAATGGAAGTGAATAGGACAGGTTGTGAGCATGCTCAGTAGCTCCCTGTCACCTCTTTGTACTGTAATAGAAGTGAATAGGACAGGTTGTGTTCATGCTCAGTAGCTCCCTGTCACCTCTCTGTACTGTAATTGAAGTGAATACGACAGGTTGTGAGCATGCTCAGTAGCTCCCTGTCACCTCTCTGTACTGTAATAGAAGTGGATAGGTTGCGGACATGCTAGTAGCTCCTGTCACCTCTCTGTACTGTAATGGAAGTGAATAGGACAGGTTGTGGGCATGCTCAGTAGCTCCCTGTCACCTCTCTGTACTGTAATAGAAGTGAATAGGACAGGTTGTGGGCATGCTCAGTAGCTCCCTGTCACCTCTCTGTACTGTAATGGAAGTCAATAGGACAGTTCTTGTTGTTATGTCTTGTCTTGTATAATACATACCCGAGTGATGATGATGTCCTGTATAATATATACCCAGGTAATGATGATGATGTCCTGTATAATATATACCCAGGTGATGATGATGTCCTGTATAATATATACCCGGGTAAATATAGTCTAGTTTCCGGTGTTATCTGACTTTTTTTTAATATATTTTTTTCCCACCAGAGTGAAGATGACATTAAGGAACAGAAAACCAAGGAAGAGCGGCAGGAAGTTGGGGGGTCCATAAAGAAGGTCGGGCGTCCAGGCAGGAGGCGGCGCCAAGAAACGGTGAGAGGTCTTCTACTTGTCTCCATGTGGTTTCTCCACTGTATAAGTGGCAGCCGCTTCCTTCCTAACCAGGGCAGACTGTGGCCTGCTGCAGGCGTGTTACTGCTGCCAGATAAATAAGTGGTCCTGGGCAT
Source organism: Phyllomedusa bahiana (assembly GCA_025379985.1). Lineage (NCBI taxonomy): Eukaryota > Metazoa > Chordata > Amphibia > Anura > Hylidae > Phyllomedusa > Phyllomedusa bahiana. The sequence continues at coordinate 67,630 of JAODAL010018210.1, forward strand.
GCGATCAGTGCCAACTATGTGACCGCTGAGCGTATGAGCGGGTAACTGGAGTGTAAGCTGTGCGTGGCTTGTGAGCGGGTGTCTGGAGTGTAAGTGGTGCGTGGCGTGTGAGCGGGTGCCTGGAGTGTAAGTGGTGCGTGGCTTGTGAGCGGGTGCGTGGCGTGTGAGCGGGTGCCTGGAGTGTAAGTGGTGCGTGGCGTGTGAGCGGGTGCCTGGAGTGTAAGTGGTGCGTGGCGTGTGAGCGGGTGCCTGGAGTGTAAGTGGTGCGTGGCGTGTGAGCGGGTGCCTGGAGTGTAAGTGGTGCGTGGCGTGTGAGCGGGTGCCTGGAGTGTAAGTGGTGCGTGGCTTGTGAGCGGGTGCGTGGCGTGTGAGCGGGTGCCTGGAGTGTAAGTGGTGCGTGGCGTGTGAGCGGGTGTCTGGAGTGTAAGTGGTGCGTGGCGTGTGAGCGGGTGCCTGGAGTGTAAGTGGTGCGTGGCGTGTGAGCGGGTGTCTGGAGTGTAAGAGGTGCGTGGCGTGTGAGCGGGTGCCTGGAGTGTAAGTGGTGCGTGGCGTGTTAGCGGGTGTCTGGAGTGTAAGAGGTGCGTGGCGTGTGAGCGGGTGCCTGGAGTGTAAGTGGTGCGTGGCGTGTGAGTGGGTGCCTGAAGTGTAAGTGGTGCGTGGCGTGTAAGTGGTGCGTGGCTTGTGAGCGGGTGCCTGGAGTGTAAGTGGTGCGTGGCTTGTGAGCGGGTGCGTGGCTTGTGAGCGGGTGCGTGGCTTGTGAGCGGGTGCGTGGCGTGTGAGCGGGTGCCTGGAGTGTAAGTGGTGCGTGGCGTGTGAGTGGGTGCCTGGAGTGTAAGTGGTGCGTGGCGTGTGAGCGGGTGCCTGAGGTGTATGTGGTGCGTGGCTTGTGGGCGGGTGCGTGGCTTGTGAGCGGGTGCCTGAAGTGTAAGTGGTGCGTGGCTTGTGAGCGGGTGTGTGGCTTGTGAGCGGGTGCCTGGAGTGTAAGTGGTACGTGGCATGTGAGCGGGTGCCTGGAGTGTAAGTGGTGCGTGGCTTGTGAGCGGGTGCGTGGCGTGTGAGCGGGTGCGTGGCATGTGAGCGGGTGCCTGGAGTGTAAGTGGTGCGTGGCGTGTGAGCGGGTGCCTGGAGTGTAAGTGGTGCGTGGCGTGTGAGCGGGTGCCTGGAGTGTAAGTGGTCCATGGCATGTGAGCTGGTGCCTGGAGTGTAAGAGGTGCCTGGAGTGTAAGAGGTGCCCCTGAGTGTAAGAGGTGCGTGGCTTGTGAGCGGGTGCCTGGAGTGTAAGTGGTGCGTGGCGTGTGAGCGGGTGCCTGGAGTGTAAGTGGTGCGTGGCTTGTGAGCGGGTGCGTGGCTTGTGAGCGGGTGCCTGGAGTGTAAGAGGTGCGTGGCTTGTGAGCGGGTGCCTGGAGTGTAATGGTGGCGTGGCGTGTTTTAGCGGGTGCCCCGGAGTGAAATGGTGCTTGGCTTTTGACGGTCCTAGCGTGGGTGGGTTTGCTGGCTTTTTCCCGGATGTAAGTGGTGCGTGGCGTGGACTGGGTTTTCCTGGAAGTTTAAGTTTCGTGGCGTGTTACGGTGTTTTGGATGTTAAAAGTGGTGCGTCGCGTGTGAGTGGTGCCTTGGAAGTGAAGTGGCTGGGTTTCTGTGGGGGGTGCCGAAGTGTAAGTTGTGCGTGGCGTGTGACTGGGTGCCTGAAGTGTAAGTGGTGCATGCGGTGTTAGCGCGAGGTGCTCCTGGATTGTAAGTGTGGTGGCCCTTGGGTGAAGGGGGGGTGCCGGAGTGTAAGGGTGGGGCGTGTGAGGGGTCCCGGATGAAGTGGTGCGTGGCCTGTGGCGGGGCCCGAAATGAATGGTCTGGCGGTGAGGGTGCTGGAGGTAAGGTGCGTGGCTTGAGCGGTGCCTGGAGGGGGGTGAGCGTGCGTGGCGGGGCCCGGGTTGCCTGGGGTGTAAAATGGTGCTGGGGTGGAGCGGGGGGGCCTGGGAGTGTTAATGGGTTGCGGGTTGGCTTGGGAAAAGGGGGGGTGCCTGGTTAAGTGGGGCGTGGCGTGTAGCGGGTGCCGAGTGAGTGGTGGTGGCTTGGGCGGGGTGGTGGTTGTGACGGGGGGCCTGAAATGTAAGAGGGGTGGGGTGAGGGTGCCTGGGGAGTTAAGTGGTCTGGCTGTGAGCGGGTTCCTGAGTGTAAGTGGTTGTGGGTTTTTAGCGGGTGCCGGGTGTAATTTTTGCGTGGCGTGTAAAAAAGGGGGTGCGTGGCGGGGTTGGGGGGGGCTGGATGTGAGCGGGGGCCGAAATGTAAGTGGTCGTGGGGTGGGGAGCGGGTGCCTGGATGTAAGTTTTTCCCCGGTGTTTGCTGGGCCTGGAGGGGAAGAGGGTGCCTGGAGTTAAGGGGGCGGGTGTTAGCGGGTGCCCCGGAGGTAAGGTGCGGGGGTTTTGGGGGGTGCGAGGTTGTCGGGTTGCCGGGTTTTAAGTGGCGGGCTTTTGACGGGGGCCGGAAGTGTAATGGGGGTTTTTTTTTGGGGGGGTGCCTGGGAGGGTAAGTGGGGCTGGGTTTGGCGGGGGCCCGGAGTGTAAGTGGTGGGGTGGGGTTTTTTTGGGGTGCCTGGGGTGTAAGGGGGGGGTGGCGTGTGAAGGGGGGGCCTTGGGGGTAAGTGGTGCGTGGCTGTGAGGGGGGCAGGGGGTTGGGGGGGTTTGGGCCCGGAGTGAAGTGGTTTTTGTGGGGTGTAGGGGTTTTCCTGGGGTGTAATGGTGGTGGCGTGTTAGGGGGCTGGGGTGTAAGGGTGCGGGGGTTTGGGGTGTTGGATGTAATGGTGGTGGGGTGAGGGGTGCTGGATTGTGAGGTGCGTGCGGTTAGGGGGGCTGAAATTAATGGTGCGTGGGTGGTGATGGGGGTTTGAAGTGTAAGTGGTCGTGGCGTGTGAGTGGGGGCCCGAGGGTAAATGGTGCAGGCGGAGCGGGGTCCCGGATTAAGTGGTGCGGGCGTAGCGGTCCTGGGGTTTTTAAGTGGGGGCGTGGCTTTTTGGGGCGGGGCGGAGTGTAAGTGGGCGTGGCTTGGGGGCGGGGGGGGTGTAAGGGTCGTGGGTGTGAGGGTGCCTGGGGTGTAAGTGTGGGGTGGGGTGTGGCGGGGGCTGATGGAGTTTGGGGGGCTTGTGAGGGGTTTTCTGGGTGTAAGTGGGGGCGTGGCGTTGAGGGGTCCTGAAAATGTAAGTGGGGGTGGGGTTGAGGGGGCGGGATGTAAGTGGTGCGTGGCGTGTAGGGGGGCCTGAGGTTGGGCTGGCGTGTGAGGGGTGCCCGAAATGAAGGGTGGGGCTTGGACGGGTCCCGGAGTGGAGTTGTGCGTGGCTTTTTTGCGGGGCCTGGGGGGTTTTAAGTGGGCGGGGGTGGAAGGGGGGCCTGGAGTGTAAGTGGTGCCTGGGTGGAGGGTGCCTGGGGTGTAAGAGGTGCGTGGCTTGTGAGCGGGTGCGTGGAGTGTAAGTGGTGCGTGGCGTTTGAGCGGGTGCCGGATGTAGGGCGTGGCGTGTTAGCGGGTGCTGGAGTTTAAGGGGGCGTTTGTGAGCGGGGGCCTGGTGTAAGTGGGGCGGGGGTGTGACGGGTGCTGGGGTGTAAGTGGTCGTGGCGTGTGCCGGGGGCCGGGAGTGAGTGGCGTGGGGAGGTTACGGGGGTCAGGTAAAAGGGGTGGCATGTTTTCGGGTTTTTGGGGGGGAAGGGGTTTCTGCTAACTTTTCCGGAAAATTTTAAGGGTGCGGGGGGTTTTTTACTCGGGGCTTTATTCCCTTTAAGGGGGCGTCTTTTATTGGGTTTCTCGTTTTTGGCGGGGGGCCTGGATTAATTGCGTGGGGTTATTCCTGGAGTTAAGGTTCCCTTTTGACGGGTTTTCCTGGAAAATTAAATGGTACGTCATGTGAGCGGTCCAAAATTTTAAATGGTGGTTGGGACGGGGGGCTGATTTTAAGTTCCCTGGATTTTGGGGGGGCCCATGTAAGATTTTGGCTTTGTGAAAAGGGGGTCCCGGGGTTAAAATTTTTTTGTGGCGTGTGAGCGGGTGCCTGGAGTGTAAGTGGTGCGTGGCGTGTGAGCGGGTGCGTGGAGTGTAAGTGGTGCGTGGCGTGTGAGCGGGTGCCTGGAGTGCAAGTGGCGTGTCAGTGGTGCATGGCTGAGTCCTGCTGGCGCCGCGCTACGCTGACATAGTTTCTGTTCCAAGCGGAGAAGGTTATGAACTCTGCTCAACATTTATGCCGAGCAACCACCTTTCATACTCCATGATGGCTGCGGGTCACCGAGCATTACCTGTAGTACCTCTGCTACCTGCTATACTACCTATTACTTATCTTACCTGTACAGGTCTGCTTTACTATCTGGTATTACCTCTGTTACTCATTTGTTGCAACTGGTTACCAAGTGTTACCTGCATACATTGCTGTTATTTAGTACTACCTCTAACCCCTAGAAGTACCTAGATTTATACTAAATTACCTGTATCCTCCAGTGTTGTATGGACAGTTATACTATGTTACCTGATATTACCTGTATCCTCTAGTGTTGTATGGACTCTGATTATATGTTACCTGATATTACCTGTATCCTCTAGTGTTGTATGGACAGTTATACTATGTTACCTGATATTACCTGTATCCTCTAGTGTTGTATGGACACTGATACTATGTTACCTGATATTACCTGTATCCTCTAGTGTTGTATGGACACTGATACTATGTTACCTGATATTACCTGTATCCTCTAGTGTTGTATGGACACTGATACTATGTTACCTGATATTACCTGTATCCTCTAGTGTTGTATGGACACTGATACTATGTTACCTGATATTACCTGTATCCTCTAGTGTTGTATGGACACTGATACTATGTTACCTGATATTACCTGTATCCTCTAGTGTTGTATGGACAGTTATACTATGTTACCTGATATCACCTGTATCCTCTAGTGTTGTATGGACAGTTATACTATGTTACCTGATATTACCTGTATCCTCTAGTGTTGTATGGACAGTTATACTATGTTACCTGATATTACCTGTATCCTCTAGTTTGTATGGACAAATGATACTATGTTTACCTGATATTACCTGATCCTCTAGTGTTGTAATGGACCCGTATACTGTGTTTACCTGATATACCTGTATCCTCTATTGTTGTATGGACACTTATACTATGTTACCTGATATTACCTGTATCCTCTATTGTTGTATGGACACTGATACTATGTTACCTGATATTACCTGTATCCTCTAGTGTTGTATGGACACTGATACTATGTTACCTGATATTACCTGTATCCTCTAGTGTTGTATGGACAGTTATACTATGTTACCTGATATTACCTGTATCCTCTAGTGTTGTATGGACAGTTATACTATGTTACCTGATATTACCTGTATCCTCTAGTGTTGTATGGACACTGATACTATGTTACCTGATATTACCTGTATCCTCTAGTGTTGTATGGACAGTTATACTATGTTACCTGATATCACCTGTATCCTCTAGTGTTGTATGGACACTGATACTATGTTACCTGATATTACCTGTATCCTCTAGTGTTGTATGGACAGTTATACTATGTTACCTGATATTACCTGTATCCTCTAGTGTTGTATGGACACTGATACTATGTTACCTGATATTACCTGTATCCTCTAGTGTTGTATGGACAGTGAACTATGTTACTGATACCGTATCCCCTTTGTGTTGATGGACTGTACTATGTTACCTTATTACCCTTTTCCCCTGTGTTGTATGGGCATGAAATATGTTTCCTTATACTTACCCCTGTTTTTATGGGGCTATACTATGTTCCTGATATCACCTGTATCCCCTGTTTGTAGGGCATTTTTTACTATGTTACTGATATACCTTATTCTAGTGTTTTAGGACTTAACTATGTTTCCTGAAAATTACCTGTATCCTCTAGTGTTGTATGGGCACTATACTATGTTTCCTGATATTACCCTTTCCCAGTTTGTTGGGGGGGTTTATACTTGTTACCCGATATCACCTGTTCCCCCAGTGTTGTATGGACATTTATCTATGTTACCTTTATATTCCTGTTCTTAGGTTGTATGGGAATTATACTTGTACCTGATATTTCCTGTATCCTTGTGTTGATGGACTTACTATGTTACCTGTTTTTTACCTGTATCCCCTAGTGTTGTATGGGCATTATCTTTGTTACTGTATTACCTTACCTCTAGGTTGTATGGGCATTAATATGTACCGATATTTCCTGTTATCCTCTAGTGTTGTATGGACAGTTATATATTTACCTGATATTACCGTACCTTGTGTTGTATGGACAGTTTCTATGTTACCTGATATTACCCGATCCCTAGTGTTTTTTGGCAGTTTACTATGTACCTGTATTACCTGTTCTCTAGTGTGTATGGAATGTACTAGTTACCCCATATTCCGTATCCTCAGTGTTGTATGGACAGTTTTTACTAGTACCTTAAAATTACCTGTATCCCCTAGTGTTGTATGGACAGTTTTCTATGTTACCTGATTTACCTGTATCCCCTATGTTGATGGACATTAACTTGTTACCTGATATACCTGTATCCCCTAGGTAGGGGCCTGTACTATTTTCCTATTTACCTGTATCCTCAGTGTTGTATGGGACGTTTACTATGTTTCCTGATTTTACCTGTATCCTCTATGTTGTATGGACACTATACTATGTTCCCGATTACCTGTATCCTTATGTTTGTATGGACACTGATATAGTTACCTTTATATTACCTGTATCCTCTATGTTGTATGGCACGATACTATGTTCCTGATATTTCCTGTATCCTCTATTTGTATGGACATTAACTATGTTCCCGATATACCGTACCCCCAGTGTTGTATGGCATAAACTAGTTTTCCTGAATTACCTTTCCCCTAGTTTTATGGCAGTTTTTACTATGTACCTGATATCACCGTATTCTGTGTTGTATGGACATATACATGTTAGATTTTACCTGTATCCTTAGTGTTTTTTGGACATTATACTATTTACCTGATTTTACCTGTATCCCCGTGTTTATGGACATTATATTGTTACCTGTTTACCTGTTCCCCTTTTGTTTTTGGCATTTTTAATATGTTTCCCCGATTTTACCTGTATCTTGTTTGTATGGGAATTATCTATGTTACCTGTATTCCTGTTCCCCCAGTGTTGTTGGACATTATACTTTTACCTGTATTACCTGTATCCCTTTGTGTTGTATGGACAGTTATATATGGGGTTCCCCTATTACCTGTATCCTTAGTGTTGTTGGCATTATATTGTTTCTGATATTTTCCCGATCCCCTTTGTGTTTATGAAGTTATTTCTATTTTACCTGATATACCTGTTCCTCTAGTGTTGTTGGACATATTATGTTACCCATATACCTGTTTTCCTAGTGTTGTTGGACGTTATCTATGTTACCTGTATTACCTGTATCTCTTGTTTTTGGACATTTTTCTTGTTACCTGATATACCTGTTCCTCTAGTGTTGTATGGCATTAACTATTTCCTGATATACTTTTATCCCCTATGTTGTAGGACTTTTTTACTATGTTTCCCGATATTTACCTGTATCCTCTAGTGTTGTATGGCAGTCTATTTCTATGTTACATGATATTACCTGTATCCCCTAGTGTTGTATGGCACGTATCACTATTTTACCCGATATTACCTGTATCCTCTAGTGTTGTATGGACCTGATACTATTTACCCCGATATACCCGTTTCCTATGTTGTTGGAGTTTTTTTAA
>JAODAL010018211.1:0-75373 GCA_025379985.1 Phyllomedusa bahiana
GCAGCAGAAAAAAAAGGATAGGTCTCTTCAATTGAAAAAAAAACATGATTTTACTATAAATGAATAGGACTTTAATTGAAAAAGACTGTATTTAATTTTATTTTTTACACATTACCTTTCAACCGTTGTCTTTGAGGAAGAACACTATTTCCAAAAATAATCAGCATATGCTTTTTGATTTTAAAAAAAGTAAGTTAAATGATGTCCACAGTGTCAGATTGGGGCATCTCGGGCCCACCAGTGAAGTTGATTCTTGGGGTCCACCAGTGAAGTGGATTTTTGGAGCCCACCAGTGGAGTTGATTCTTGTGGTCCACAAGTTGAGTGAATTCTTAGGCTATGTTCACACGGCTTATTTGCAGGGCGTAATTACGCCCCGCAATTACGCCGTGTGGACGGGGGTGGGGCAGGGGCGGGAGCGGGGGGCTGCCACCTCGCCGGCCCATAGACTTTCATTACCAGCGGCGTATACGCGCCGCTGGTACTTCACATGTCACTTATCTCCCCCGCGGCGGATCACCGAGCGGGGAGAGGAGACGTAATCCATAGTTCTCTATGAGAGCAGTGGATTACCGTAAGGACTGGGACTTATTCCAGCCATAATTTGCGCACTCCAGCGCGTAATTACGGACTGAAATACGTCCCATTTTAAGCTGTGTGAACATAGCCTTAGGACCCATCCTACATCTCTGGAAGGGAACATGTTTTGTACTGTCTAGTAATGTACTGCAGCAGGAAAACAGCAAAATATAGTGTTCATTATGCAAATTGCTATATGTCTAGCTAAAACTCATTTCACAGGACAACAAACTTCCTGCATACCATATAATTAAAAACTTAATTATTCTCATATTTGTTATACATTTTAAATGTTAAAGTGAATTTATAATGTTACCTGATGTACTGTAAATTAACACCATAATACAAATTGCTGTCAGTGAAAAAAATAGTCTAGCATTGCTTCATTGTAAGTGCAGTGGCAAGAAGATATCAGTTCAGACACTGGAGCCTTGAATTGAAAGAGCTGAGGCTATTGCTGTCTAGATCAGTGATTTTCAACCTTTTTTGAGCCGCGGCACACTTTTTACACTTAAAAAATCCCGGGGCACACCACCAACCAAAATGGCACAAAATGACACTAAAACAGTACATATTATACATATAGTTAATAATATCGATTCTAGCCAGAGATGCCCACCCCTGTAGCCAATGTGCCTCCATTGTAGCCAGTGATGCCCCCCTGTAGCCAGTGATCCCCCCCTTGTAGCCAGTGATGCCCCCTTGTAGCCAGTGTGCCCCCCTTGTAGCCAGTGATGCCCCCATTGTAGCCAGTGTGCCCCCATTGTAGCCAGTGATGCCCCTGTAGCCAGTATGCCCTCATTGTAGCCAGGATGCCCCCTTTTTGCCAGTGTGCCCCCCTTGTAGCCAGTGTGCCCCCCTTGTAGCAGTGTGCCCCTTGTAGCCAGTGTGCCCCATTGTAGCCAGTGATGCCCCCTTGTAGCCTGGATACCCCCCTTGTAGCCAGTGTGCCCCCCTTGTAGCCAGTGATGCCCCCGTTGTAGCCAGTGTGCCCCCCTTGTAGCCAGTGTGCCCCCCTGGTAGCCAGGATCCCCCCATTTAGCCAGTGTGCCCCTCTTGTAGCCAGGATGCCCCCTGTAAGTAATTTAAAATAACAAAAGATTACTCACCTGGGTCCGCTCGTCCCGGTCCGGAGCTGCTCAGCAGTGCTAGCTGCAGAGCTGTGTCAGCATCGTGAGTCATCACGTGCTTACGCTGCACGCAGCCCCCAGGGGTCTCATCGGCGGCAGAGCTGCCAGCCGAGGAGCCCCAGCGTCACAGGGGCGCGGTGAGAGCTGTGCGCCCCCCTGTGACGCTGATCCAGGGGAGGAGTCAGGACAGGACCGATCCGTCCCGCCTCCTCCCTGCAGCTGCTGGCTCTGCGCAGCTGTTATAAACAGTCGCGCAGAGTCAGGGGCGTCCTCCGGGCGGGGCAGGGCGGGGCCGCGGCGCCCCCGCGGGTGAGCGGAGCCTCGGCGCCCCGGGCGACCGCACGCCCTGCCCGCCCCTAGGAACGGCCCTGAACAAAACACAGGGCGCACCATAGTTTGGGGAACTTTCCCCACGGCACACCCGACCATGTGTCGCGGCACACTAGTGTGCCGCGGCACACTGGTTGAAAATCACTGGTCTAGATGATATGCTTAACATCCTTTTATGTATAGTAAAATGTAAGGGTAGATTTAACAATATCATATGCATACATACAGTGCTATGTTGTATTCATGCTCTAAAAATTTGGTTGATATCTTACCTGTAATTTGACCTAGAGATCAGGAGTGTATCTTTGTTCAATGTTGATAGAAGGTTCTGCCTGAGAATCATTGAAAGCTTCTGCACAAATCATTGACACATTTACTGTACTATCTAAATGAAAAGAACAAAATAAAGCAATAAAAAAGTGACATGCACTATAATATCATGACGCAGAAAGTTATCTCTGCTTTTTAATGTTTTTCAAAGGCTTTTATTGTCATCTAAAAACAGATAACACGAGAAGCTGAAATATCACTTTCAATCTCAGCTCCCTCCTAACCGCTCTTTAGATTCCTGCTGAAGTAAGACTTTTTAATGTTTTCTAGTGAGCTTTACCTTCTTGTATTGAATCAGGATTCCAGTGAGGTTACTAAAAAATTATACATTGGGAATCTAGTCCTAACTACATCAATTAAAGGGGTTTTGCCAGGACGTGTCTTATCTGCTAAGAAGCAAACGTAAATAAGCCACGCTGAACTAAGAGAGAGAGAGACACAGCCAGAGTACAGAGCCATGCATAAGGGATCATGTGTAATGTTCACTCAAATAATCAAACTACAACTAGTGGATTCTTTATACAAAAGAAAACATATTTCTACCCGGTGCCTTGAACGTTTCTTCAGCTCCCTTTCATCAGATAAGAAGTGTGCTCTGCGCAAGCCCGGCCAGCAGCTCTTGTCACTCTGCCTGGTCGTATCTAAAAGAAGCTTTTAAGTAACTAAGGGCAGGTAAGACAGCCTGTAGCTCTTTCAGGCTGCAATTTTTTTAATCACATATATTTAGAAAAGTGATTAAATACACATTTTGGAGGATCCCACGTCAACATTGCATCGTGGCAAAACCCCTTTAAGCCATTTTTGGTAGATGGAAATTATTGAGTGCTTTGTATTTCCACTCAAACAGAATTAGAACAAAAAAGTAAGTAACATCTGTAGCCAGAACAACCTGGTAAGTATTTGTCTACACTGAAAAAGTTATTTTAGAATTTATGGTCATCTATAACAGACGTGCAATAAAATGGGTTAAATATCATGCAGAAGCTGTAGTGAGTTAAAAAGCCTTAAAAAGTACAGACCATCACTGCTTCTATCAGTGCAGATCTGTACTCTGTAATATCTTGTTGCTGACCACTAGTGAAGAAGTGGATTGGGTCTTGTGCATGTCAAGGGTGAGCTGGCCAAAACCTTTTTCTATACAAGTTTAGCAGCATATCTGTCCCAGCAGTTCTCTATGTTTAAGCAGTGCCAAAAAGCAAGAAAGATCATCATGTTTTTTTTTCAAAGAAACCTCTCATGAAAGGGGTTGTCTCACAACAAGGATTGTTTCTTATGTTAAAGATCTTGCAAAAACAAGTCACTTTCCAATATATGTCCATTAACAGTGTCCTACCTATTCCTAGATATCCCCTCTTGTATAGGCTACATCAACTCCTCAGGTCGCTATATCTACAGACCTGTTTGATCTCTCCTGATAGGCTGCCAGCACTGGTTGCTATAGCTACAGACCTGGCTTCTACTGCAGCCTAGTGGAAGCCAGTAAACACGCCCCTGAATTCAAAGTGAAACCAAGAAAACAGGACTGAGGTAAGATGAATCAATGTAGTGAGACAACCCTTTTAATACATTCTACTTATATCTCATGAATTGCTATTGTTAATAAAACAATAAAGAATTAAACCATTCTGATGATGTTAGCTTTGTATGTGATGAAAACAGCAGAACCTACAATGTAATTAGAACTGTGTCTTTGTTATATATATTTTTTTTAGATACTGTATGTACAGAGATATTTTCTTCTTCTAGTATATATAGCTCTATAAATATGACACTTGATGGCACTGGCATAGCAGCACAATGAGGCTGTAGAGTGACATGTTTGGAAGCTGTAATGTCACAGTGCACTGAATTACAGACTTTGGGCAAATGTCTCTACCAGGTGCATGAGGCCTAGTTTTCGTATCTAAATATAATTTACTCCAGATCGGCTTATGTATCTCAGGCTGCTGCAGAATGTAGAATAAACATACGATTCCCAAAAAGTTAGGGTATTTGACTTTCAGGTGAAATTTATGAAAACATAAAAATTTCACACTTCAGTGATATTTTATCTTGACAGTAGGCCATTTAAGTCGTAGCATGTGATGTTGATATTTTCTTGATGATCTCAAAAATTTAATGAAACAAAGGCCAACAGGAGTGCAGGATATACACCATCAAAAAATATCAATGTCTCAATAACGTGTCGTGTGGCCTGGAGCATCAATTATAGCTTAACAATGATGTCTCTTGCTGTTCATAAGCCCTGTTATTGAATGCTAAGGCATGGCATCCACTTTTCCTGGAGGGCACTCCTTAGGTCATTGAGGTTCAGGGGTACAGAGTTACAAGCCTCTACACAGCGTCTCAGCTGACCCCACAGGTTTTCCTAGGGGGTTCAGGTCTGGAGAAAGTGAAAATTATTCCATTTGAGGTACCCCAGTCTCCAACAGCCATCCAGTGGCTGATGCGACCTTGATTCACTGGAGCATTGTTGTCCATGAAGATGAAATGAGCCCTGTGTTGTTCATGTAGAGGTTCAATGACTGGATTATTCCAACATAGAGGCTTCTCACTGTACCATTCACAAAGTGAAGGGCAGTTCTGTATTGTTTAGACAACTGTAACACCACCACCACTAAAGGCTCATCTGGTGACAACAGTGGCTGATGCATAGCGCTCTCCTTGACGTCTCCAGCAGGGTTGGCGGCTATCATTTCTGCTAAGAGTGAATGTACCTATATTACTAAGCAGCACTGAGGACCACTGGTCCATCATCCAGCGTAGATGCTCCCTGGCCAATGCAAGACAATGATGTCTGTACCTGGTGGTGTGATCAGGTACCCCTGCCGGTCGTCTAGCATACAGACCATACTGATGTAAATGGTTATGGTCTGACATGACACTTGGGTGCCTCTCACCTCCCATAAACTTGCCTGGAGTTGTGTGGCATTCAACATCTGGTTCCGCAGGGCATTGTTTACAACGAAGCGTTCACCAGTGTCTGATGTAGCCAAAGGACCTCCACTTCTTTGCCTTTCTATGACTCTTCCAGTCTCTGTATCTCTGTTGTAACCTGCTGATAACACGCTGTGATACTCTAAGCTTAGTGGCCACTTCTGACTGAGCGCATCCTGACTTGAAGCCTCACAATACCGATTTACTGTTGATAAGTTGTAAGGTGTTGTTTTGGTCAAAATGTGAACAGCATGAACAGCAACTGATCTCCTAAATATTTTGGGCGATTCAGGGATCAGCACCAAGCCAATCTAAGGTAACTAGACACATCTTGCAACCTCTGTTTGTAACCATACAAATATTTCCCCCCCCAAATTTGATAGTTGTATGGATGCCCCTGGCCCCTCGTCTGGGTCCAAAGGTGATCCTGCCCCAAATCCGATCGGCGCCCCGTCCCGCATCGGGTGGGGGGGGTTTCCACTCATCCTCTAAAATGCCCCAGTCATTTACCGGCCAGCCCTTTTCCCATCCGTCTTGTCCCCGGCGTGCGCGGCCCCGCCCCTTGGGGGCACGTGCGCCCCCAAGCACGTGTGAGATTTAAAGGGACAGTGCCCCGGTAATTTGTCTTACCAGGCCTGCTCCTATTTAAGTGGGCCCTTTCCGGGCCCAGCCTTGGGTCTTTAGGCACCATCCCTACTGGGGAAAGCGTTTCAGGAGCCTTGTCTTCCCTCCCGGGGTTACCAACCCATTTTGCTTCGTTTACCGACCACGAACCTTCCCGCCTGCCCTGACCTTCTCCCTGTCTACGTTCACGACTCAGCCGCCCGCCAGACCCCCTTGCCCCGTCCCCGACTACAAACCTGATTGCCCATTTGTACCCGCCTACCCCTGGCCGCCACCGCCCCGGCAAGCCCGCCGTGGTGTGACCCTGGTGACTCCCGCCGCAGCAAGTCCATCCCCCTTTGCGGGGGCTCTGGTGAATACCGGGGAAACCCACTTTGATTCCACTCCCTGGTGGGGGCTTACGCCCCGCCTGCGGTGGGCCAGAGGATCCACCTCCAGGGCTGTTTCAGTAAGATACGGCCATGGATCCCCCCCAAAGGGGTCCCTTTCCCAGGTCGCCCAACATCACCACCCTCGTGGTTTAAGCAAACGAAAAAATCGCGCACAAGCGCAAACAGCTCGAGAAGCCTTTCCCCCATGATGCAAACAAACTCATTGCCAGTCAAACGCAGTTTGGGTGCGTGGGGTTTTCCCGTGGCAGGGGGGGTCCGTTGGTCCTAAAAATCCGGTTTTTTCCATTTTGACAAAGTTCGATGGGGCCCCAAGGGCCCGAGGGGTTTATCACCCGTTTCTCCCTTTAAAGTGGAACTTATTGGGTGGGCCCGTTTCCTTCGGAAAAATCCAAGGTGGCCTTTGTGATCGTCTCCTTTGGAAAAGCCCTTTGGGTTTGGGGGACTCCCCCTCTAGGACCGAGGCGTTCCCTTCCCCCACTGACCTTTGGGGACATTCCCACTGGGTTTTCCCCAGTGTTTTTCGAAGAGCCCGCCCCCGCTTCGTCTGCTGAAAAACCCCCCTGTTTAAACGGGAGCAAGGGAACTCCTCTGTGGGAGACTACGCTTGGGAGTTCCCCAAAATAGCCCTTTGGAAGTTTGGGTTGGGGAACAATGCTGCCTGTGCACCCGGTTTTAAGGGGAAAAGGGCCCCTTCCCGCCCAGATTAAGGATGTCTCGCCGCCCGGGGGTCCCTTCCCTCTTTATTAAACCAAATAAACCATTTGGGAAACCGAATTTATATCTGTTTCGCAGGGGGAACGTTTGGGGTTTTCCCAAAAGGGAAGAAAACCCGTCCAACACGCCCCCTACCCCGTCCTTTCTCCCTTTTTATTTCGGCCCCACCAGCCTCCTTCCCCGCCAGCCCTGGGAAAAGGCCAATTTAAGTGGATAGAGCCCCCCTGACTCCGCAGGAACTTAACAACGGCGTAAAGAAAACCCATGCTCTACTATGGCAGCCCGGGAAAAATTCCCCGGGGTTTCATGCTCCGGGCCCGGCGTCCAGGGGGACGGGCACTAAAGGGTGTGGGAGGGGCGTCCCTAGGGGGTTTTGTAGGGCCCCCCTCCCCTTGTCTGAAAACAACCTGTCCCGGTCAGCACGGAAGCCAGGACCCACTTTCAAGTTTGCCTTCCCGGACTCCGGTTCGGTGGAAAAATTCGTGGGCGTGCCCTGGTTTTCTTTAACACAATCTTCCGTGGGGTTTTATGGAGAAAACCTTTTATCCATCTCCTCCGTCGGGGGGAGATCCCCCAGCGATCCAGTTTCCCTTACCGTATGGGGCCACTGTCCCTTCAAGTTAGGGCACTGGGTTTAAAAAGAGATGTCGGGTTTTATGTGTTTTCCCGGGCTTCCTCGCCCTCCCATTAGGCCTTCCCTGGCTGCCCGTGCCATGCCCGGTGCTTGACTGGAAAAGGGCGAAAAATCTTGCGATGGGGGTTTCCGAGGGGTCGGTCTCCTGTTTGGTTGGCACCCCCCGCCGGGTTTCTTCCCGCTTTCTCCGGTACCGTCTAAAAACCTTTTAGGGGGGTTTTTCCCCGGTATTAAACAAGAGTTTTTGAAGTCTTTTCCCAGAAGCAAGTTTTAGACCTTGCCCCAAAATCGTCCATATGATTGCCCCCATTGATCCCTTTTGCCTGGTACCCCGCCCCTCCTCGGGGCAGAGTCTTCCCCCTTTTCCGTTCCCGAAAACACAAATTTATGGGCTAAGTACTTTTGGGGGAATGTCCAGAAGGATTTTTTACCAAAAAACCTCCTCTTCCCGCGGGGGGGCGAAAATTCCTTTTTTGGAAAAAGAAGGCGATTCCTTACGGCCCCGCATCGAAATACCGGGTTTTGGGAAAAAGATCACTGGTTTAAAAAAACGGGTTTCCCTCTGCCGTTGATACGGAAACTATTTGACCGTCGCGGGGCCCCAAGGATCTTCTCCCCCGTTTGGGTCTGGGGAGGGGCCCACAATTTGGTCCGAATCGCAAGGGGGATGATTTGGGAAAAAAAGGGCCTTTTAACACCAGAGGACGGGCACTTTGACTATCTAGTGATGCCTTTCCTGGTTTTGTAATTTGGGGTGCCCTCTTCCAGGGGTTCGTGAAAAAAAGTCTTCAGGGATCTTTTTTTTTACCCCGTGTCTTTGGGTTTTCCCTTTTTCGAAATCCTGTATTTCTCTCCAAATCTTGGACTCACCCCCCCAAAGTTTCCCCTAAGGCTGCAGGCCTACGAAACTAAAACCCCTTTTTTTGCCAAGGGTTTGGGAAGTGGCCCCTTCCACCAAGTCAGCATTCCATTCCTTTGGGGTTTTATTATCTCCCGGTCCCAAGGGTTTCGGGGACCCCCGCCAAGTTTCAGCCGGGATTTTTTCAATGGCCGGCCCCCGTGGGCCTGCGGGGGAAATTTCAAGGTTCCTGGGCTTCTGCAACTTTTCCGGGAGTTTATTCCGCCCCTTCTCCACGCTTTGGTTTGGGTTTCCCTTTTTGGCCTTTTCAAAGAAAACGTAATCCACGCAGTTTGGCCTTCTGAGACCCAGGAAGCGTTTTTCCAAGCTAAAAAGGCCTTTTTCCTTGGTTCCATCCCGTCGCGGGCCCGACCCAGCGGAAAAACCCCTTCTCGGGGTTGGAAATAAGGGGTGCCTCTTTGGTAGGGGGCTTTGGGGCGTCCTTTACGCAAAAAGGGGCCCCCAAGGCAAAAAGGGGCCTTGTGGTTCTTTTTTAAAACTTTTTTTCCCGGCGGAGAGGGAAAATACACCATTGGAGATCGGGGAAATTATTAGCCAAAAAAAACTGGCCCCGGACGAATGGCGATATTTTTCTGGAAGGTTTCCCCGGGTTCCCTTTGTATTACTCAATGAAAAACCCGAAAAACGGCCCCCGGGTAATCCAGCCCCGGGGGCCCTCCCAACCGACCTTCCCCCAAAACCAAAAAAACAAGGCTTAGGGGGGTTGGGGGTTTCCCCAAAGCTTTTTTCCCCCTTCCCCCTTCCCCCCTTTTTTTCCCAGATTCAAAATTCCACCCTTCCCTTGGCCGGGGGGGAAAAAAGTTGGAATTGGGGGGGAAATTTTCCCTCCCTCCTTCCCTTTCCCCCGGCTCCATGTTTTGGGTTTTGAAGGGTCCCCGAAACCTTTTCCCCAGAACCGCCTTATCCCCGGCCCGTGTTGACCCTGGCCGGGACCCCCCACCTCCGGAACTTTTCCCAATTACCCACGGGGGAACCCCCCATTTTTGGTTTTGTTTTTGCCCGGGTCCCCGGGTTGGGCGTTAATTTAAACCCCCGGAAATTTTGGGCCCCCTGCTTCCCCCTGGTTTGGGCCCCGGGCTCCGGGGGCCCGCCAAGGCCGTTTTTCTCCGGTTTTCTTCCCGGTTCCCCCCTTTTGGGATGGGGCAGGAAACCCCCCGTAGGGGATGGTTTTAAGGAGTTTTCGGGCCGGCCGCTGACCCCCTGTCCCGCAAACCCAAAGGGGGCCTTTCCTCCCGCCAAAAGGCCGGGCCCAGGCCCCCCCTTCCCCCGCCCCCCCCCCATTTGGGGCCCCATTTCCCCCTACCGCAAACCCAAATGGTCGGGCCCGGGGGTTTTTTGCCCCCCAAAAGGACTTCCCCCCCCTTTACCCGGAACCCCTACCCCCCTTCGTCCGGTAATACCCGGTTTTTGTTTGGGTGGGTTTTGGGCCCGGGTTTTTTAAAAAGGCAATTTTGTTTCCCCCTTTTCCAGGTGCCTTCCCGCCCCACCTGGCCGAGCTATTTTTTTTCCCCGTTTTTTTGGTTTTGCAAAAGGTCTCCCCCTGCCCAAAACGGGGCTGGATTGGGGGTGTAGTTCGTTTCTAAATTCTGGCGGGCCCTTTGCTCTCAACTCCAGGTGAAGCTTGACTTCTCCTCAGCTTACCACCCCCAGACGAATGGCCAGATCGAGAGAGTTAATCAAGTTCTGGGATGTTACCTGCGCCATTTCGTATCTGCCCGCCAAGATGAATGGGCCAACTTACTTCCTTGGGTGGAATTTTCATATAATTCCCTAGAGTCAGAGTCCGCAGGTGCCTCTCCCTTCTACGTGGTGTACGGCCTACATCCCCGCCCACCTCTCCCGCTAGCATCCTCTTCTGAGGTCCCAGCTGCTGACACTCTGGTCCAGGACATAGGGACCATTTGGTTCCTGACCCGCCAATCCCTGCTCCCTGCGTCCGGGCGCATGAAGGCGCAGGCAGATAAAAGAAGAAGCCCTCCTCCTGTCTTCTCCCCGGGTGATAAGGTGTGGCTGTCGGCCAGATTTGTCCGCCTCAAATCCCCACCTAAACGGGGGACCCGCTTTGTGGGGAACCCTTCGAGGTCCTTAAAGCGCATAAAACCGGTGGCCTATAAACTCCTTTCCCCCTCCTACCATGCGTATCCCGAACTCCTTCCTTGTGTCGCTACTAAGACCCCTGGTCCTTAATCGTTTCTCTCAGAAGGCAGTCCCTCCTCCATCTGTGGCTGATACCGCTAATGTCTTTGTGGTTAAGGAAATCTTGGGTATGAGAAGGACTAGAGGGAAGCGATATATTCTTGTGGACGGGAAAGGGTTCGCGCCCGTGGAAAGATCGTGGGAGCCGGAGGAGAACCCCCGGGACCGCAGCGTTATTCAGAAATTCCACCACCCTAAAAAGAAGGGGGGACCTAAGGAGGGGGGGGGTACTGCCACGGATGCCCCTGCGAACCTCGTCCCGGGTCGCAGGCGCATCCGTGCCCCGACTCCGAGCAGCGCCCCGTCCCGCACCTCGGGTCCGGGGTCCGCTCACTCCTCTGCTAATGTCCCCAGTCATTTACCCGGCCACGCTCCTGTCCCATCCGCCTCTGTCCCTCGGCGTGCGCGGCGCCGCCCCTTAGGACACGCGCGCGCCGGCAGTGTGAGATTTAAAGGGACAGTACACCGGTACACTGCTCCTATTTAAGTCCGGCCTCTTCCTGGCAGCCTTGCCGGATCTTTAGTGCACATGCCTACTGTGAAAGCGTTTCAGGAAGCCTTGTCTTGCCTACCGTGTACCGAACCCATTTGCTTACGTTTACCGACCACGAACCTTGCCGCCTGCCCTGACCTTCTTCCTGTCTACGTTCACGAACCTCAGCCGCCTGCCCAGACCTCTTGCCTGTCCCCGACTACGAGCCTGATTGCCGATTCTGTACCTCGCCTATCCTTGGCCGCCACCGCAGGCAAGCCCCGCCAGTGGTAGTGTCCTGGTGGACTCCCGCCGCAGCAAGTCCATCCCGCTTTGCGGTGGGCTCTGATGAATATCGGGACCCACTTAGATTCCACTCCCTGGTGTGGGCTTACGCCATCGCCTGCGGTGGTCCAGAGGATCCACCTCCAGACCGTTACAATAGTATTGTCCCCTTGATAGGTGAAGGGGATTCCATGCCACCAAATGGGTTCCTGGCCAAACATTTGTGGGGCTGGTAGCAGAAATCCCTACTCCTGGTTCAGCGCTTTGCTTCAACATATATTGAGCCATGAAAACTGAGGAGTTAATTACCCCAACAACTTCAATCTCCAGGTTTTTTCTCCAGGAAGCTTACCTTTCGGATTAACTAGTTGTGGAAACAACAGAGAGGGTCTGGCTTCAGTGTCCCTGCTCTTCTCATTGAATTTCTTGTCCACCGTGACAGTCTGCACATTAACTATAGCTTTTCTTTCTGTCCCAACAATAAATAAGGCAGAAGGGGTTGCCTCAGTAGATTGTGTACGGTGATCAGGTACCCATTTACGAGGGCACATACTGCTGAAATGACCCACTTTGTTGCTCATAGCATATTGATTCTCCATAATTGCCACTGCTGGATCCATAGTTTGTGTCGAGAATATAATGTGTTGGTGGTGGACTGAGAAGAGCGAATGCATTTTCTCCAGGCTTGCCTCCCTTCCAGTTTAGAGAAATAGGCCCTGGTTACTTAACTTCTGGTGGGTAGTGTATATATTCATGACATCAGAAGGTTGCTTCAAACGGTGTTTTAATGTCATAGTATCCTAGAACTCACAGTTCTTTTGTGTATAACAGTACATTCAGAGTTGAGCTTACTGTTTGAACTCTTGCTCTGGCTGTCATCTGGCTGCCTCTTGCTCTACTTGTCTTGCACATATGTCTTAATACAAACATCGAGCACTACATTTGCCTTGTAAAACTGGTATATACCTTACAAGGATCCTACCAGTTGTTTGGTGTCAGGGTTAATTGCTTAATTAAGAAACAAATTCCCTAACTAAAGAAAAAATAATGATAATCCCACGGCTGTTAGCTAATTGTCAGGAAACAGGGATAAGAGGGAGAGATATGAAGGCACAGGGAACACAAGAAGGAGAGCATTGAATTAGATCACACGGTCAACCTCCATTATGTCAAGGAAAGGGGTTCCCATACACAGAATGGGGCTCAAGGGTACAATGTGTCTCAGACATGCAATCAGGCCAAACCCACTGCCAACCTTAATTATTTCAAGCAAATGGGGAGCCACACACAGGAGGGGGCTCTAAGATACATTCTGTCTCGCACACTCACTCAGACCCCACTGTTCTGTGCGTGACGTGTGGGTGACCAGGTGACACATTGAGCATCCAACGTACTTCCAAGCGGTAACCAACCCCAGGAACAAACGCACTGGCACTACCTTTCAAGAGAGTAAAATAATAATAATAATATAATAATAATCTTTATTTATATAGCGCCAACATATTCCTCAGCACCTTACAATTTGGAGGGTAAACGTACAGACATTACACATTAAAAGTACTTACAGATGAGAACGGGGTGTGGGGGCCCTGCTCGCAAGATTACAATTATTAGGGTTAGGGGAGGACGAAGGGCAAGAAGTGCTAGATTTAAAATGGTCCACCTGTACTAAAATATAATTTTTTTACATAAATTGGGATGAATGCCCCCCTTTAAGTAATTTAACTTTAAGTGGGGGAAAATGAGATGAGTGCGCTGGGGAGTGGGGGGGGAGGGGGGGGGTGTTAGCATTAGGGATTTGGTGGGCCCAGAGTGAGAAGATTATTCTCAGGGCCCTTTTAAAGCTATGGGGATTTTTGATGTGCCTGATCGCCCCGGTAGCATTTCCAGAGAACTGGTGCCGCCTGTAAAGTCTTGGGAAACGGGAGGGGAGGTTCGGTGATTGATGAGTGTAACCGATACATCAGCGAGGGGAGGGGGCGGGTAGGGTGGTAGACAGAGATGGGGGAGGGATGAGGGAGGAGCAAGCGTTGTGGAGACTTTTGAGTGAAGTGAAAAAAAGTTTTTAACACTACAGGTAGCAGCCGCTCAAACTCTTTGGAGCAAGAAGGAAAAACTTGTTTTAAGTTTTAATATAAAGGTACAATGCTTAGTTACAAAAATTACAAAAGAAAATGCATAACTTAAAAAGTGCACAACAATAGACAGTATTGATTCACATTTTTATAAATATTGTTTTTTATTTTTTTATGGGATTAATGAAGAATGTACTTTTATATAATGTAAATAGTCATACCACATTTTTATAACAGTGTAAAATTTTGCCTCCATGGTGTATGTGATCATTAGGTTAAATGTTCGGTGTGAATGGGGAAACGGTGGTTAAAATTTTGGGGGTTTTTCGCTCTCGAAACCCCTTTATATGGGAATGGAAGTTTTAAAATTCACCTCAGACGAAGAACTGTCTGAGGATCTGAAAAAAAAAATGTTGTTCTACCTAGAGATGACCTAGGCTTTACGAAGATTGCCAACAACCCCGAAACTGAGCTGCGCACATGGCCAAGATCATACAGCGGTTTAACAAGACAGGTTCCACTCATAACAGGCCAAAACAGACCATACTTGATCAAAGAAGTTGAGTGCACGTGCTCAGCGTTATATCAAAATGATTATAGTACTGCTACATTGCTGAAGGGGGCAGCCCGTCATCTCAGACTATATGCCGAAAACTGCTCAAATTGGTCTGAATGGCTGTCATCCCCCCAAGAAGCCCTTTAAAGATGATGCACAAGAAAGCCCCAAACATTTGTGAAGACAAGCGACTAAGGCATGGATTACTGAAAACCCTGTCCCGTGGGTTTATGAACCAAGATAAAAATTATTTGGTTCATATGGGTCAAGCAGTGTGGCAGCAACCCGGTGATTCAAAGGGCAAGTGTGTCTTGCCCACATTCAAGCATGGTGGTGGGGGTGTATTGTTTGGGGCTGCAGAGTTTCTGTGGTGTGGGGACTACAGTTCATTGAGCGAACCCCGAATGCCAACATGTCCGTGAAATTGAAAAAGAGCAAAAATCCCCCTTTCTTTAGAAATGGGCCTTAGGGGGATTCCAATATGAAAATGGCCCCTAACACACATCAAAGACAATCACAGCCTTGCTAAAGAAAATAAGGGAAAAGGTGCTAGACTGGGCAAGCATGTACCCGGGCAAAAAGGGGTTTTTCTACTAAAAGATTTAGCTTTCAACATGTGGGCACACTAAATAAGGCATTTTCCAGATATATTGCTTTGTTTATTTTTTGTTGTTGAGGAGCTACAAATGATTTTATCACCTTCTAAGGGCTTTCAGGCTTCTCTTATTACCGACCTGCTTGCTTGTTCTCCCCTGCTGTTTGTCTTACATGATAGCAGGGAGTGACGTAATCAAAAAGTGCCACACTAATCAGAAAAAATAGTCAAGAAAAAAAGATAAAGAGACAATAAATAACACCCACATATATTAATAAATAAATGCACAGTGCAGTAATAAATATCCCATGCAAGTGTTAGGCTATGTTCACACGGCTTAAATTGGGATGTATTTTAGCCCGTATTTCACGGTGTACTGCGCTCAATACGGGGCAAAATACGTCCCAGTCATTATGGTAAGACGCCGCGGGGGGATATAAGTGACATGTCAATTACTAGTGGTGAGTACGCGCCACTAGTAATGAACGTCTATGGGCCCGGCGGGCTGACGGCCCCCCGCCCCACGGGAGTCGGTACGCCCCACAATTATGCCGTGTGAACATACCCTTATAAGATCACCATTGTTCAACAATCAATTCATAATAAATATACATACAAATATGTAAACATGTTAGCATTAATGTGTCAAAGTGCACCAACCCAATAAATATAGTTAATCTTTGTGTGAAGAGATAAGACACATGTAATAAAAGGTGCGCACACTATTATAGATCACATAAACACAACCATGATTCCAAGATTAAATATATGCCAAATAAAAATAAATCAGAACAATAAAGTGCAAAGAGTAATCATCAAACATATTACATAATGACAATTTTACCCAGATCAGTGCTGGCAGAGTATATTCCCTACGCGTACTTGGCATCAGTAATGCTTCCTATTGAACAATAGTGATCTTATAACACTTGCACGGGATACTTATTACTAGTGATGAGCGATTGTGTCAACTATCGTTATCAATTCGATAGTCGATATTGGCAATTATCATGATGATGTCCGATAGTCGATAACAGATTATCGCCGATGACCATTAAAGTCTATGGGAGAGGAACAACACCTTCATTCTTACACCAAAACAGGGCTGGAGAAGCTGGAATTAACATCCACAACAGTAAACTGGATACATGCTACAACTTAGGCTATGTTCACACAGCTTAACTGTGGGGCGTAATTACGCCCTGCAGTTACGCCGTGTGGCCGGGGGCGGGACGGGAGCGGGGAAGTGAGCGGGGGGCCGGCACCTCGCCGGCCCATAGAGAATCACTGCTAGCGGCGCGTATACGCCGCTAGAAAGTGACCTGTTTAATTAAACTCCCCCCGGCGTATTCGCCGAGCAGGGAGAGGAGACTAATCCATAGTTCTCTATGGAACTGTGGATTACCGTAATGACCAGGACGTTTTCAGACTGTAATAGGCGCACTCCGGCGCGTAATTACGGACCGAATTACGTCCTGGTTTAAGCCGTGTGAACATAGCCTTAGGCAACACAATTAGGCAACAAGAGTCACAGAAAAAAAGTCACAGACTATTCACTATCCCTGTCTTGTACCACAGCATGACCCTTAAACCTGCATGATCCACAAATGAAAAAGTGCCAGAAGGCAGTACAATTTGAACCATCATTTTACTTGAACTGGACATTGACTATCCCTGTCCTGGGCCACAGCATGAGCCCCAAACCTTCATGACCCTCAGATTAAAAAAGTGCCGGAAAAAGGAGTCTTTTAACCACCATTTTAGTTTCACTGGACATAGACTATCCCCGTCCTGGGCCACAGCATGAGCCCCAAACCTGCATGAACCCCAGATTAAAAAAGTGCCGGAAAAAGGAGTCTTTCAACCACCATTTAAGTTGAACAGGACATTGACTATCCCTGTCCTGGGGCACAGCATGACCCTTAAATTTGCATGACCCACAGATTAAAAGGTGCCGGGAAAAGGAGTCTTTCAACCACCATTTTAGTTGAACCGGACATTGACTATACCTGTCCTGGGCCACAGCATGAGCCCCAAACCTGCATGACCCCCAGATTAAAAAAGTGCCGGAAAAAGGAGTCTTTGAACCACCATTTTAGTTGAACTGGACATTGACTATACCTGTCCTGGACCGCAGTATTGACAATAAACCGCCCTGACCCACAGATTAAAAAGTGCTGGGAAAAGGAGTCTTTGAACCACCATTTTAGTTTCACTGGACATTGACTATACCTGTCCTGGGCCACAGCATGAGCTCCAAACCTGAATGACCCACAGATTAAAAAAGTGCCGGAAAAAGGAGTCTTTGAACCACCATTTTAGTTGAACTGGACATTGACTATAACTGTCCTGGACTATAGCATGACCCTCAAACCTGCATGACCCACAGATTAAAAAGTGCCAGAAGAAAGTAGTCTTTGAAGCAGTATTTTAGTGAAATGGACATTGACTATCCATATCCTGTAACGCAGCATGATCCAAAAACCCGCACAGATGCCCTTATGGACCATCAGCAGAAAAATTCTCAATAAGAAATAAACTATATTAAAACAACTCGGGTTTCCAATACTGCTGCTGCTAGAGCAAATTGCCATTCTACTGGTGACATTGTTCCACCGGGACATTAGAATGGGAAGCAAACAAAACAGATGTCCCCAATAGGTCAACGAGGCCTGTCTGAAAATCCTGCATTCTACTGTCAAGTGGGTTGAAGGAAATTACTGATCAAGGCGGGTGAGGCTGTAAACGTTGGTCACGCAGATTCAGCTAGCAGGGCCGGAGTGGCCGAGATTGGGAGGATGAGGAGGTAAGACTGCTGGATGCAGGTTGCATTAACCACTGAAGAACAGAATGGCAACGCTGTTCGTTACTGAGTTTCACAGGGCACCGACCCAGCGGTGTGAGGCCTGACGGGCCTTTCAACCGACCCATCCGCCCGGCTTGCGTGTTGTCGCCAGCACTGGAAGGAGCACCTTCTCTCTTACCTCTACCTCCATGTCCAATACCCCTCTTTGCTCGCTTACCACCTGCAGTTCGCTCCATGTTCAGAAAGATAAAAATTTTAAAAGGTATGGAAGAGTTTTTGACAGTCTCTTATTGAAAGACGGCAAATCACAGCTATTCTTAAATCCCTCTAATTTCCTACCGCCAACTACGATTAGAAACAGAATTGTTTCTAGCGAATACCTGTGAAATGCGGTCTGGTGGAAGAACCGTAAGACAAAATCAACAGTGTAAATTCCTTCAGTCCCAGGGATTTACAACTGCCCACTAGGACTAGGAATTGATAGTTTTCAACAAACTATCATACAAGTGCGCCATCTGCGCCAAACTGAGATTCACGGAGCACAATAAAACTATTCAAAAGTTACATGGATGAGAAATTGCGTTTTTTGAAGCAATAACACACGAGAAAGGTTACTAGAAAATTTCTGTATGCTAATTTAAGAACAAGGTGGCTCTTTGAACAAAACTGGGCTGCACCAAAGTGCAAAACAGCTATTTAAAAGTTATACGGAGAAGAAAAGGTGGTTTTTGCACCAATGAAATACACCAACAGTTACTAGAAAATGTCTGTCTCCTAATGTAAGTACAAGGTGGCTCTTTGAACAAAACTGGGCTGGACTAAAGTGAAATGCAGCTATTTAAAAGTTAAATGGATAAGAAAAGGTGGTTTTTGCACCAATGAAATACACCAGCAGTTACTAGAAAATTTCTGTATCTAAAGTTAAGTACAAGGTGGCTCTTTGAAAAAAACTGGGGTGCACAAAAAAAAAAGGTACAATTTCACCTCAGGTGCAAGGTGTGCTGGCCCCAAAAAGTGGTAAAAAAAATGCCATTTCAATGCAGGTTCAAAACAGAGTCTGGGCTGCACAATATACACCCTCCTTTCCAAAGCCAGCCTGTCTGTCCGTCCGACCCCTCCCCCCCCCCCCCCCCCTCTGCGGCTGTACAGCGCTAGATGCTTCTTTAAAAGTCTCTGTCTAACTAACTAAGAACTGAAATTCTGTAACCCAACCTATATTTTTAATGTTCACTGCTAAAAGCATAGCTGTCTGTAGGAATAAAGAGAAGAACTGTGTCTCTGAGCTGAGCTGTATTGAGAAAGACATAGCACACTTCTTGCTCTAGTGAGAGACACTAAAACACTGACACTGAACAGGAAATGCTGAGCACACCCAGCTCACCCTGCTCTATGCTCTCAGCTGATTTGCTGGCCGCCAAAATGACAGGAAGCGCTTAAAATGGCGCAACAGTAATAGATTACCTGCAGATTGTCATCTAAAATATCGCGTGCCGATTTCAACTTTGTCGATTATAATCGCTCATCCCTACTTATTACTGCACAGTGCATTTATTTATTAATATACGTGGGTGTTATTTATTGTCTTCTTTATCTTTTTTTCTTGACACTTTTTTCTGATTAGTGTGGATACCCCTTCACTTTTTAGGCCCCGTTCACACGGCTTATTCACGCCGGATTTGCAAGCCGGATTGCGCTCGCAAATCCGGTGTGATAAGGGGCGGGACGCGGGCGGGGCGGGATCGCGGCGGGGGAGCAGCCCGCCGGCCCCATAGACAATGCATTATCTACGGCGCGTCCGCGCCGTAAATAATGGGCATGTCACTTACTCCCCCCCGCGGCGGATTCGCCGAGCGGGAGGAGCGACGAATCCACTGTTCTCTATAGAGCAGTGATTACCGTAATTACTCCCCCACGGGTTTTGGGGCCGTACTGCAGCGCAAATCCGGCGCGGAGTACGACGCCAATCCGCGGACAAATAAGCCGTGTGAACACGGCCTTAAACCACTTTTATTTGTTGTATGTGAAATTTTAGAAGCTATCAATAACATTTTTCAAATTATTTATTTTTTTGTTTTTTCTGTGACCGGTACTTTGTGATTTATAGTATTTAGGTTTGCTCAGGATAAGATTTATGTATAGTTTTGCACTACTTGGTTGCTTTGACACTAAATACTATACCTTTACTCACAGACCAAAAGTCAATGTCACTAACACCCATAACTACTTCACAGCAAGTTGGTACTAACAAATGAAACCTGCCCCATTGGATTTGACAAATAGTATCTGTGATGCAACTAACCAGGCATTCAACAACTAACCTTCCAAAAGCAGATGATGGAACAATCACGTATGAAAACTGTCTAGGTCTAAGACTTTCTTTTCCTTAGCAACCAATCAGGGCCCCCTTTTAATTTTTTCAGTACACTATATGAAATAAAAGGGGAGCTCTGATAAGTTGCTATGGGGCAACAAAGAACGTCTTAGACCTATGCAGTATAGCCAAGCCAAAGTGGTCATTACAACATTACACAATAAACCAAAATTACTGCTTGATACTTTCCACTCTCTCCTAAGGCCTAAAGCTCAGGCCCCGGTCACTGATCTCTGTGCTGAAGACCTTGCCACTCACTTCAAAGAGAAAATCGACACTTTCCAGAAAGACATCATATCTCAGTCCCAAAGTAATACCCATCTTGTTCCCTCCCACACATCCTCTAGTCTGCTCTCCGCACTTGACACAACGACAGAAGAAGAAATATTCAGGCTTCTCTTGTCTGTTCACCCCACTACCTGCCTCAGTGACCCCATTACCTCCCACCTCATCCATTCCATTTTCCCAGCTGTCCTCTCTCAACTATCTGCAATCTGTAACCTCTCTCTTTCCACTGGGATCTTTCCACCCTCCTTTAAATTTGCTGTCATAATCCCCATTTATAAAAATGCCAACACTGGACCTGTCCTTTGCTGGCAAACACCAGACCAGTCTCTAACCTTGCCCTTCATCTCTAAATTCCTGGAAACTCTTGTCTACACTCCGCCTAATCCGCTATCTCTCCGACTAACTTCTCTTCTTAACCCTCTGCAATCCGGTTTCTGCAATTTACACTTCACGAAAACTGATTTAGCTAAAGTTTCTGATTATCTCCTCACAGCTAAATATCAGAGCAACTACTCGTTGCTTCTCCTAGATCTCTCTGCAGCATTTGACACCATAGATCACCAACTTCTGTTGAGCATGCTCAGCGCCATTAACCTCAAGGACATATTGATGTCTCTTGGTTCTCTGTCCGCTGTCTCTGACATCATGTTCTCTCTCTTTCTCAAACTAGATTTCACTAAAACTGAATGTATTATCATTTCGCCATCTACTAACCAACCCCACCCTGCTATTTCTTTTCCAGTGTTTGGTACTACCATAACTCCTAGGCAGCATGCCCACTGTTTTGGAGTCATACTAGATACCGATCTGTTCTTCTTTCCCTATATTAAGTACATTGCCTGCTCCTGTCACATGCACCACAAGAACATCTCAAGGATAAGTCCTTTTTTTACAGTGGAAACAACTAAAATTCTTATTCTTGCCCTTAAACTGTCTCGTTTAACTTATAGGTTTCTATCTCTGTAAACTCTCCCTCCCCTCACCAATCTATGTCCTGAAATTCAGCAGCCTTTGGCTTGCATCTTTCTTTCACCGCAAAGAGATGCCATCTGTATTGGTTGCTTATTCACTGCAGAATACAACATAAACTAATCATTCTCACCCATAAAGCTCTCCACAGCTCTGCACTCCCCTATATCTCCTCCCTCATCTCTGTCTACTACCACTACGGTGCTCCTTCCGCTCTGCTTGATCGATTCTAGATTACATGAGCTCAATCTCAAACCTCCCATGCCCGTCTCCAAGATTTCTCACGTGCTGCCCCAGTTCTCTAGAATATGCTACCCTGTACAATCAGGCAAACTCATAACCCCAATAAACTCATAGTTTTTAGCGTGCCCTGAGAATACATCTTCTTAGGTAGGTTTACCAAGATCTATAATTGCTAACCCCCCACTTTCGGTCACACACTTCTGTCACTCCCTGCACTTGGGCACTCATCTCTTGTTCTGTCTGGGTGGCAGGTTCATCCACTTTTTATGTAAACCACCCGATATTAATGTATAAGGGCTGGACCATTGTACAACGATGCACTTCTCACCCTTTGTCTCCCCCATACACCCTAATAGATTGTAAGCTCTTGTGATCAGGGTCCTGACCTTGTTTTCTCATTTGTAAGATAGCATTTTTTTATAATGAAATCTGGTTTGTCTGTGCTTATTCCCTCTATATTGTAAAGTGCCTGGGCGGTAATATGTTGGCGGCTATATAATAAAGGATTATTATTACATGTCATGAAGGGTAACAGGATCCTCATTAAAGAGGTATAATACTACACATGCCCCCCAAAAAAACCTTGAAAATAGCCCCAAATGGTATAAAATTACATAAGAAATGTTCTCACCTTTTTAATCCACTGCCGATCCAGCGCAGTCGCTCTAGTTATTGTTTGCACTTCCGGTTAGCATCAATCAGTGGCATTAGCAGTCATGTGCTGTTCCACTGACATCTGCACTCATGTACTCAAAAGACAAGGGGACATTACCTTCGACTAGAGAGAAAAGGATTCAATCTCCAGAGGAGAAAAAAAAAAAAAGGGGTATTTTTTTTTCAACTGTAAGAACTCAGTGAATCTGTGGAATAGCCTACCGAGGATCTGTCACAGCAGGAACTGCAGAGAGTTTTTAAATAAGGTTTAGATAGCTAAAAGAAATATTAATACGTACGTACTATGTATAATTCTGTTCCCACAGTTGGAGGCTCTGGGGTCAGAGATGGGATCTCCCCTGGAGCAGATTGGTTCTTGCCTTGTGGGTTTCAGGGCATTAACCACTGAGAAGGTTGGGCTTAAAGTCCTTGTCTCCCTCCCTTCACCCACATTTTCCCCACCCTTGGTTGAACTTGATGGACACGTGTCTTTTTTCAACCATACTAACCATGTAACTATGTAACTTTTCATATCCTGAGCAGAGTATCATAGAGTGCCAACCTTATATCTACTGATGCCACTGTTTGATTTGCAGGCAATACAACTGGATGGCACACACGCACAGCACTGGTCGATAAAAAAAAAAGATGAGTAATATTTTTCTTTTGTTTTTTATGTCAATTTTTTGGGGGAGTTGGAGTTACCTTGTAGGATGTAAATATTAAATAAAGCATATTAAAGTATTATCTTTAGTTTTTATGCAAGTTGTTTAAAAAGTGGGGAAAACTAAACTGCAAACCCAAAAATACAAATTTATTATTTAGGCACAACTACTACTAATCGGTGAGTTTTTTTTTTTTGCAAATCTCATTTTTTCTTTGAAAGATTGTAAGATACAACAATAATATCTTTAAAAACACTTGCAGTTTACAAAATTTTCAAGGCAGGTATGGTTACATAAAATATGCCACATACATTTATTTTATTAGGACAATGCACTGGCAAATGTTTAAAAGGAATACATTAATAATGGAGCCCTTTGTAACTGGAGGCAAAATGTTATACAAATAAAAAAACTGGTGTTATAAAATGAAAGGGTAAAAAAAGCCAAGCATTGAGAGAATAACAGAGATCAGAAAGAAAGAAGCTGGAAAAAAAGGGAGGGGGAAGAAGCAAGAAACAAAAAAAGAGGGTTTAAAAACAGAAGAAAAGACAAAAGGTTGACTCGTCATTGCCAACAAAGGAATATAAAAAAGTCTGAGATGAACTTTTGTTATTGACCAAATACTTATTTTCCACCATAATTTCCCAAAAAATTCTTTCCAAATCAGCAATTTTTTTTTTGGGTTTTTTTTTTTTCTTTTTGTCTCTCAAGTTGAGGTCAAAACCTATGATTCAATTACAGGCCTCTCTCATCTTTTAAGGGAGAATTTCCCAAAAATTTGGTTGCTGACAAATACTTTTTCCCCACTGTAGGTCCTTCTTTTTCAAACCACCAGGGAAAAAACCAGCACTGCGGTTCCAAGGATATGATAATTTTCCACCTTAAAAATACACCCACACCCTTTTTTAAAGCAATCTTTCACACAGTTTTCTTCTACGGGTTTCCTGCTTTTCCAGCACCTCTGGGGCATTGGGACTTGGGGAATTACAAGGGGTTATGTCAGCTTGGTGACAAAAACACCCCTGGCCCCGCACTGTAATGGAATCTCTACCGATACCCATTACAACAGGGAAAAAAAAAAATTAAAAAAAAACAGAACAAACTGTAAAACCTTATTTACTCCCGACAAGATCCCTAGTTACCATCCATTTATAAAAAATGGAAACCCAAAGCTAAACAACGATTCCAAGGAATCCAAAGTAGTTTAAAGGAAGGGAAATGTGGAAAAATTTAAAAAAACTTAAAAAAACTAAAAACCCACTCCCGCACAACCTAAAAGGGCACAATTTTGGCTGACTACGGGGGTCCATGGATGATTCACCCACAATATGAAACCTGTTGATACAGGCCACAGTCATGGCACAATCTCTAGTGAGGTTGGTCCTCTGTCTCCCCTCAGAAGTGTTGCACCGGCGCCCCGACCCCTCCGGGGCCCGCGCAGCCTGCCCCCGGGCCCCGGGGCGAGTGCCGCCCCGCCCGGGTGGGGGGGGGGAATCGCCCTCCGGGGCCCCCTATTTACCCGGCCCGCTCCTGTGTCCCCCCAGCCTCCTGCTTTCCGGGGCGGCGTCCCCGGGCAAAGGGGCGCGCCCCCTTTTGGGGGGGCCGGCTCTGGAGATTTAAAGGGGCATGGGCCCCGGGAATTGGGTAATTTCCGGCACTGCCTCTTTTTCACCTGGGGGCTTCCGCCCGCCCCCCGCCGGTCTTTAGTGCCTGCCATTAGAAAGCGTTCCCTATTTCCTCGTCCTGATCTACGTTACCGACCTCGCTTTCCTCTCTTTTACCAGAATCTCTCCCCCTCCCCGACCGCCTCCTGTCCACGACCACGAACCATAGCTGCCTGCCCTGACCTTCTGCCTGACCCCCAACTTACGAGCCTGCCTGACATTTGCACCACGCTATACGTCGGCTGCCCCACCGCAAGCAAGTCACGTCAGGGTAACGACCTGTAGACTCCCGCCACGCAAGTCCATGCCGCTTTGCGGCGGGCTCTGGTGAAAACCGGACTACTTAGATTCCGTTCCCTGGCGTGGCTTTACACCCATCGCTTGTGGTGGTACCAGTGGATCCACTTCCGCGTCCCGAACCGTACAGTAAGATCCGCCAGGATCCCCGCCAAGGTACCGCGGGGTGGGGGCGCTGCCCAGTGTGGACGGACCTCTCTCACGTGGTGACCCGACAGTCTCAGCAACTGGCCCAGCAGGGGCAACAGCTGGATCAGTTGACCGCCATGGTGCAGCAGCTCGTCACCGCCCAGCAGCAACCTCCCACTGGCTCCATTGGGACCCAAGCTCCGTTTGTCGCTGCCTGCCAAATTTTGGACGGTGATCCAAGCTTTGCAGGGGTTTCTCACCCAGTGCAGCATCACATTGATTAATGGGGGATCCAATTCCTGTCTGAACGTTCCAAGGTGGCGTTTTGTGGTCAGCCTGTTGTCCTGGAAGAAAAAAGGCCCGGGCCTGGGCTACACCTTATGGGACCAGGAGCGATCCTGTGACTGCGGATCTGCATGCCTTCCTTCGCTGAATTCCCAGTGTCTTCGAGGAGCCAGCCCGAGCATCGACTGCAGAGACGGCACTCTTGAACCTACGCCAGGTGAAACTGCAGTCGGAAGAGTACGCAGTACATTTCGCACCTGCATCAGAGGTGTCCTGGAAAGACCCGCCCTGCGCGCCCACCTTTAAGAAAGCCTTTTCCAGCACTATCAAGGACGCCTTGCCGCAAGAGATTTGCCACCTCTTAAGCGAATTAATCACCTGGCCGACTCGCATTGACGTGCGCTTCGCAGAGAGGCAAGTAAGCTTCCGCCAAGATCGCGACCTGGCGCGACCCGCCGCTCTGGCCACGCCTAACTCCGGTGTTCCAGAGGCCCTCCACTGCCGCTTCCCTCTACCATCCTGAGGAGAACCATGCAGGTGGATTCAAGTCCACATTCTGAGCAGAATATCCCGTCGCGCGCACCAGAAGCATGTCTGTACTGCGCCAGTCGGATCATTTTCGGAGGACCTGTCCGCTTTCGCCCCCATAATCCGGGAAACCGCCCGCGACCAGGCCTGTGTTGGGGAGGCATCCCTAGTGAGAACTCTTCCTCCCCACGCCGGACTATGCCGTGGAGATTAGGACTGACCTTGGGTCTGGTATGCCAGGCTCCTGCGTTCCTGGACTCCGTTCCGCTGGGGATCTTTATCCACGCCGCCCTTGTATCCCGTTACAAGCTTCCTGTGGTTAGTCCTGGAGAAGCCGTTGGTTGAGATCTCTCCGTCACAGGGGAGCTGCTTGGAGCCGCCATCCGGTACAGGACCAAGCCGGTGACCCTCCACGTGGGCGCCCGCATAAGGAGAAGATCTCCCCTCTATGTACTGTCTCGGCTTCCGCTGCGATCCTGTTGGGGCTCCCGTGGCTGCAGCGCCATGCCCCTATGCTTAATTGGATGACAGGCAGTCGTGCGCTGGGGACCTTAGACTGCTGGAAATCTTGTCTGGTGGCACCTCGCCCGTGCGCTCCGTTCCTTCCCAAACGTCCTCCGGCCTCGGCCAGTTTGCCTACGGAATACCGTTATTACGCGACGTCTTCTCGGAGAAGCAGGCCAGAGCCTTCCGCCCTCATCGCCCCTTGCACCTGCCCTATCCGATCTACTGCAGGGGACCAGTCCTCCGAGGCAGGGTTTACCCACTGTTGGTACCGGAGACCCAGCCATGTCGACCTACATCTCGGGACAACCTGCAGAAGGCTTTATACACAACTCCTCCTCCCCGGCGGTGAAAAAACCGCTATCACCTTGCCGAGAACACGGAACTGTTTGACCGGCTTCGCGAGCAAAAATTTTCTCCAAGTTTGACCTGCGAGGGGCCCCTACAACCTCATCCGCATCGAGAGGGGGATGAGTGGAAACTGCTTTTAACACACGGGATGGACACTTTGAAATATCTCGTCAGCAAGCTGGGATCCTTTTTTCGGGTCCTGTGCAATGCCCCCAGCAGTCCTTCAAGAATTTGTGGAACGATATCTCCGGATCTCCTTTACCACGTGTGTCGTAGGTCTACCTAGATGACATTCTGTGTTCTCTGCCGAATGTGGAGACTCAGCGCTCTCATGTCCGCCAGGTATTGAGCGGCTACGGGCCAACCACCTCTACGCTAAATTAGAGAAAGGTCTCTTCCACCTAGACCAGCCTCCCTTTTTTTTGTTTTTGTTTTTTCCTTGGTTACGTAATCTCGGACCGCAGGTTACAGATGGATCCTGCCAGTTGTCGGCTGTCTTGCATGCCCCGTCCGGTGGGCTACAGCGATACAACCTTCCTGGGCTCCTCGAATTACTATCGTCGTCTATCCTGCATTATTCTACTTGGTGCAACTATCATTGCATTTTTTTTTACCAAGAAGAACTCCAACCCCCTAGGCAGTGCCCCAGAGGCCGAAAGGCATTTCTCAACTTAAGCAGCCTTCGCCTCTGCGCCCATCCGACCAGGCCTGAATTCCGAGAAGCCATTCTTTCTGGAGGTGGATGCCTCCTCGGTCGGGCTGGCGCAACTCTGACGCAGAAGGGACCTAAGGAAATGTCACCTGGCTTTCTTCTCCCAGAATTTCTCCCCTGCGGATAGTAAATTACACAAACAAGGAATATCGGAGACCGGGAGTTGCGTGGCTATCAAGCTACCCTAGACAAGTGGCTTTATCTTCCTTGAAGTCACACGCTACCCATCACAATTTACTCCGCCCCATA
Organism: Phyllomedusa bahiana; assembly: GCA_025379985.1. NCBI lineage: Eukaryota > Metazoa > Chordata > Amphibia > Anura > Hylidae > Phyllomedusa > Phyllomedusa bahiana. The sequence goes on from JAODAL010018211.1 coordinate 27,483, forward strand.
AAATCTTCAAGACCTCCATCGGCCCAAACGCCTAACCCACGTCAAGCCCAAGTGGTCCCTGTTCTTTCTTCGCGCTTCAAATTCCAGATACATTTTCGGCAAGCAGAGAAAGCATCAGGGCGATCAACTCTCCCGTGGTCTCCTATGTTTTTGGTTGAGGAGGGCACGCCCCAGCAATATAATTTCCCCTGAACACCTGATCTGGTGGCTTCCAGTAGATCTGCAGAAGGTTCCCCCAGGATGATTTATGTCCGTCCTGCCTCCGCAGGAGAATATTGAAATGGGGACACGGTTCCTCCTTGTGCTGGTCTACCCCAGGAGCCGCAAATCTAACTTCCTCCTATCTCTCGTTTTTCTACTGGTGGCCAGATCTTGCTTGGGTCATCAAGGATTTCTTGAAGTCCTGATTTACTTGTGCTCGTTACAAGACTCCTCGCCACTAACCCTCGTGTTTGCTCCAGCCTCCTGCCCAACCCTAGCGGCCCCTTGGACTATGTGCAAATGGATTTTTCGGCACGGAACTGCCTCCTCTTCGGGCCAACACGGTCATCTGGGTGGTCGGCGGACCGTTTTTCGAAGATGCGCACATTTATCCCGTATGCCCAGGGCTGCCCTCTGCCCCCCAGTTGGCCTACCATTTTTTCTCACACCTTCCGCCTACAACGACTTCCGCAGCACATTGTCTCGGAACGGGGGTCCAATTTGTGCGAGGTTCTGGTGGGGCCCTCTCTCTCGGTTGCAGGTGAACCTCGTTTCTCTTCCGCCTACCACCCGCAGACGAACGGCAATTGAGAGGACAATCAGATCCTGGGGGGCTATTTACGACATTTGTTGTCTCGCCGACAGGATGACTGGGCCCAGCTGCTCTTTGTGGCGGGAGTTTTCCTATAACCTCCCTGAGTCGGAATCCACTGGAACCTCGCAATTTCATTCGTCTATGCCAGCAACCCCGCCCTCCATTACCATTGTCCTCACCACAGAAGGTGCGGCACCGGATACTTTTGCCCCAAGATATGGTGTCCATTTGAAAAGAACGCGCCAAGTCATCTGCAGCATGCCATCCGCCGCAAGAAAGTCCAACGGACAAGAATAGAAGACCCTCCCCAGTGTTTTTCGCCTGGCGACAAAGGTCTGGCTATCGGCCCGAATATATCCGCTGAAGATCCCCTCGTACAAATGGGGCCCCGGTACGTAGGACCCCATTGAAGTACTCGCCCGCATCAACCGGCTTGCCTACCAAACTCCCGGCTCCCCACCCACAATGCGTATTCCCAACTCCTTCCATGTCTCCTTGTTGAAGGCTGTGGTCCTGAACCGTTTTTCCCAGAGGATCAAGCCTCCATCTTCTGAAGCGGAGGCCGCCAACATCTTCACTGTAAATGAGATCCTAGACATGAAGACCATCAAGGGAAGGCGGTATTTCCTGATTGACTGGAAGGAGTTTGGTCCTGAGGAAGATCGTGGGAGCCGGATGACAACATCTTGGACCGTGAGTTGTTGCAGAGATTCCTCCAGGCCAGGAAGAAGGGGAGGGCTAAGGGGGGGGGTTACTGTTGCGACCGATGCCCGCGACCCCTCCTGCGGGCGCCGGTGCAGCTCTGCCCCGGTCCCCGGGACGAGTGCCGCCGCTGCCCGGGTGTTGGGCGGCGGGCGCACTCACCCTCCGGCGCGCCAGTACTTACCCGGCCGCGCTCCTGTGTCCCTGCAGCCTCCTGCTGTCCGGCGCACGCGTCCATGTGACCTAAGGCAGGCGCGCGCGCCGGCTCTGTGAGATTTAAAGGGGCAGTGCGCCGGTAATTGGGTAATTGCCGGGCACTGCCTCTATTTCACCTGGGCGCTTCCGCCCGCTCCCTGCCGGATCTTTAGTGCCTTGCCTATTGAGAAAGCGTTCCCTATTGCCCTGTCCTGATCTACCGTGTACCGTATCCTCGCTTCCGTCTCTTGACCACGAATCTCTGCCGCCTGCCCTGACCGCCTGCCTGTCCACGACCACGAACCATAGCTGCCTGCCCTGACCTTCTGCCTGACCCCGACTACGAGCCTGCCTGACGATTTTGCACCACGCTATACTTCGGCTGCCACCGCAAGCAAGTCACGTCAGGGGTAACGACCTGGTAGACTCCCGCCGCAGCAAGTCCATCCCGCTTTGCGGCGGGCTCTGGTGAAAACCGGGACCTACTTAGATTCCGTTCCCTGGCGTGGCTTACACCATCGCTTGTGGTGGTCCAGTGGATCCACTTCCGCGTCCGGAACCGTAACAAGAAGATTGTGCCTGTAAACTATAGCCTGTATCTCCTCTACTACCCTTTCCCGCCACTATTGTGTTATGGGACCTAGTGGTGACACAAAAGACAGCATCCTGAAAATACAAGCCCATGAACCATTAACTCCACCTATCACCCTACGACCCTCTCACCTCCACATATCACTGTATAGCCCCCTCACTTCCACCTATCATTTCATGATCCCTCACCTCCACCTATCACCCCAAACCCCCTTCAACTCCACCTATCATTCCATGACAACTCACCACCTCCCATCACCTCATAGCTCCCTCAACTTCACCTATCATTTTTGACCCCTCACCTCCTACTTTAAACCCATAGCCTCCTTATCATTCCATAACCCCTCACCTCCACCTATAACCATCAACTTCACCCATCACCCCATGAAGAGTTTGTACAAAGGTGGGGAGCAGCTAGAGAGCTGATAGAAAATTGAAGAGTCTAAGTTTTCTGTGGTAGATTCTGCCGAGACACGTCATGAAGGTCTGGACCGTATAGAAATGATAAGGAAAAAAAAATGACTCCCATTAGAGATGATATCTTCTGTGAGTCCCTAGATGTAACTGCACTGTAATCTTTTTTACGACATTTGTCTGTCACATGATGACACCTTTTTTTAATGTTTCATCATTAAAGAAGAATGTTTTACTTAATTCCAAATTTGCTGGAAAATCCAAAAATGTTTCCATTGGTGACTACATGTTGAAGAGGTGTGTTTCCATGCATCTTGGGAATCAAGGAGAGGCAAGATGGCCATTTTTCTACATTGCTGTAATATTTTTATATGTCTACAGAAAGCATGTGTACAACTGGTACGTACCACTATATGATTACTGTATTGCGGTAATATTGGTGGTAGTGAATATAATGGTTTACATCCAGAAACAGTATGGCAGTATTATTTAGTCACTATGTGGTGGTGATATGTTATCATGATGTGGTGGTATTATTCAGTCACTATGTGGAAGTGATATGTGGTCATTATGTGCCGGTATTATTTGGTCTTTGTATAGCGGTATTATTGATAATATTGATCTTGTACAGTAACAGTATGATGATAATATTTGCTGCTTGTATAGTGGTATTTTGCGGCAACTGTATAACCCTTCATTAGATGCACCATCCATAGAAAATTGTCTTTATAGCTATTTATATGTATTTTTGTATATACAATATCTTATTTGATATAAATACATCCTAATAGACTTCAGTAACGACGTTCTTGTGTTAGTGCAATTGTGTTTTTTTTCCATTCCAAACAGCTAAGGAGGGCACAGGCAGCGTGCATCAGGATAGGGACAGGGGTTTCTGATTTTTTTGAGGGGGAGGAAGTGGTGAGCACAAGCCCTACTTGCTTAGGGCATCCAAATGCCTTGTGCTGGCCCTGCCTATACAACTTTATCTACCAGTCAACTGAATACAGAATACAGTGCATAGGTGTAACTTTAGGGGGGTACAAAGGGGACTGGTCCCCCCCCACACTTTTTTCTGGGTGGGGGACGGTCCCCCCCACTTTTTAGCCACTTCAATAAAAAATAATCCATATGAAAGCATGAGAATACAGTAAGTGGGGAGAGCAGAGCATAGAGGGGGAAGAATATTTGCCTTTGCCTCCTATATTTCTGTGCATCTTAGGGGGACAGAGTAGGTAGCAGCCTTAAGTGACAGTGCAGAGTGAGAGCAGCGCTGATTGGTAGAGCAGAAGTCAGCAGGGGCTGCTAGACCAATCAGAACACTGCTCACAGTCCAGCACACTCTATATCTGGGGCTGTGTAGGTATCTTTCCCTCCCAATGTATACCACTTCCCCTCCCATTGTATACCACTTCCTCTATGCTCAGCCCTCATCAGAGAAGGGAAGCTCCTGCCCAATGCCAACTGCACCAGACTACAGGAGACAGATAAGGAGGGGACAAGGGAGCCAGGCATTGTGTGTGCATGTGAGTAGGGTATGTATTGTATATGTGAGATGTGTATATACTGTACAGCCATGTGTCTAGCCATGTCACTTCTTCTCTGCACATACCCGCCGGGGAAAATAAAAGTGAATGGGGCCGACCCTGCAGCGTTTTAGAAGTACGCACTGGCCAGTCCGTACTTCTAAAACCCCTAGCATACAGCAGAGTGCACAGTACGCCCCGCTATACGCAGTGTGAACATACCTTAAGGGTGCATTCATGCAGAAGATATGAATGCTGATTCTGGGACGGATTCAGTGCTGGATCTGCCTCAGAACCAGCGTCCAATCAAGCAGGAAACTGATTTACATTATACCCTATGTAAAATCAGTTTCGTTGTTTAGATGACGCTGATTTTACTCGAGTATTTTCGGCATGTACTGTCAGCGCCTACATAGAATACTTCGTGGTGTTTGATGCACTAACAGAACTAATGGATAGGAGGGAGAAATCTGCCTCGGGCTGTCTGGGTAGGGTGCTCGTCAGAATTCTGTGTTTGCAAGCGTCAAATTTCCAATAAGCAAACGACACTGACAGTGCCAAAATACCATCATGTGAACCCTAATTGTGTAGTATGTCTGTGTTCAAGATATGTATATATATTTACACACAATTTCTGGGGTCCATTGTCTAATGTAGTCTCTGGGGTACAGTGTGTAATGTAATAATGCAGTAATATCTGGGGTACGGCGTGTAAACTAATCTCTGGGGTACAGTGGGTAATGTAGTAATCTCTGGGGTATAGTGGGTAATGTAATATCTGGTGTATGGTGTGTAATGTAATCTCTGGGGTACGGTGTAATGTAATCTCTGGGGTATGGTGTCATGTAATCTGTGGGGTACAGTGAGTAATGTAATTCATTTCTAGGGTTCAGTGTGTAATATAATACTTTTTTGGGTACAATGAATTATATTAGTTCTTGAGTACAATGAGCAATTCATTTCTAAGGTGTAGTTAGTAATGTAATTTCTATGTCTACCATGTGTAATATAATTCATTTCTGGGGTGCAGTGAGTGATGTCATTTCTGGTATATTGTATGCAATAAAATAAATTTTGGGATACAGTATGTGACATAAGTGATTCCTAGGGCTATAGTGAGATTGAGTTCTTTTATTTTCCTCATTATGTTGTGTGTATAACAAATTTAATGGAGTAGTGATGGGGGATTTGAGGGATTAAGCAAAATTTGCTGCATTGCGCTATGTCTTTTATTTCCATGTAGAAGGGTAATATTATAGGAGGGCTAGTTCAGTTTCATTGCCAGGGCTGCTTTTTAGTCCCAGTCTGGCTCTAAACTTCTGTAGAGAGCCACTCATAACCTTACAGATTGCACCAACAGTGTTTGCCGTAAGGACTCCGCCCGGACCTGCTGGGGGAGCTCCCAGCGCTCCCTCAGACCTCCCAGCTAGGTTAGAGGGGGCCATTTCACTGCAGGGAGAGGAGAGGAAAGAAGGGAAGGGAGGGGAAGTGAAAGGGAAGGCGAGTGAAGGAGGGAGGGAGGAATAGGAAGATAGGATATGAGAGGGAAAATTGGTCCCCCCCACTTTCTGAACCAAAGTTACGCCCCTGCTACAGTGTAAGGATGAGGTCCTGTAGACTAGTTGCTTCTCAGATGCCCCTGACTTGCATTATATTGTCTGTTCTGTTGTATTCTGTTATGTACTAGATCAAATAACATGTGAAGCTGAGTTGCTCTATGTGTTGATCCAATAATTGCTCTTGGGAAATGACAGAAACTTTGGTGAAGAATCACTGCATGGCACTTCCAATATGGATTATTATTGCTTTAGAGGGTTGCTGTCTCCCCCAAAGTTTTCTGTGCACAAAAGCAGTGTTTTAGCATGTAAGCAATACATGAATAATAGCAGATGAGTTAATAATATAAAGTCAGAAACTAGAGGGGTTTTTATTTTTTAAAAAAAAGTTTGTAAAAACAATTTTTACCATGCTTTATTATAACCTGAGAGTTGAAAATGGTATATTCACAGACAGATTTGTTGCAGAAACTTTCTGCATCTGTAATTTAGTTCCATTCATCTAACAGGAGATGGTTTGGCAGCAAGCCATGAATTTCTGCAAACTGCCTTCAAATGATTTGGATAGTTACAGAAATAACTGCAACAAATTTGCAAGGTATGAATTGACCCTAATTTATATTTTTTTCTCATACGTCCAACAGCAACACAACAGTTGGGTGTTTCTGCCCCTGTAAACAGTAATCAAGCAATTCCCCTAGAAAGGCCAGGGCAACCCCGCCTCTGGCATGTTTTTTTCTGTCCTGTGCAGACAGAGGACAGATGGTTTGGTTTGTACTTCCTGGGTTTGCTCTGGGAAGTACTCTAAACATGTTGTTTATCCTATTATATGCTATGATCTGCTGCTATATGCTTTAAGATGCTTTCAGTACTGCACTTTTCCTCCTCTTTATTGGGCGACATGTATGTACAGGGCTGCACCAGTAGTCTGGTGCCCTATAAGCCCAAAAACTGGCGCAGCCCTGTTCGCTAATTTATAATTATGTGCACTCAAAAATTAGCGCATTATCGGGCGCCAGAGATCGGGAGAAGTTCTGGAGGTGTGTCGCACCATGATGGGAGGACGGCAAAACTGGCCGTATTACTGCTGGAAAAGGTAGAACAAGTTAAAAGTGGTATACCTGACCCTGGTTTGTCGTTTTGGAGCTAGAAGTGCCTAATCTATGACCCACAGCAGAACAGGTTCATACATTCTGGCATATTCTACGCTACTACTGCGTGCAAAAAAAAAATGGCGTCTGGGCACCAAAATACATACATGTCGCCTATTGTGTTTATCCGTTGGTCAGTATCGCACTAACCTGATTTTGTTGCGCAATGGTGGAGGCACAACTCTCCCAGAGCTTATAGAAAGTTCAGTCACAGTCACAGCAGCCCCCTCGCTTCCTTGGCTCCAAGCGTTGCCGGATGATAGGAAGATATCAGTGATATATTAAAAATCACAACTAACTTATAGTGTGATAAAAGGGAAAAAAAAAAAAGAGGGAATGATGGCGCTAGACTGATAAAGTATAGATACAGTTTATTAGGACATTAAACAGGACTACGTGTAGTCCTTAACCCTATTTTCTTATTTGACTGCATGTTAGGGCTAGTTAACGTACATCTCTTTCTATATTTTGTACCCATTCCTGTAGTTCGCACTTTGCAAACATTTGTACTGTTGACTCAAAGATTTGTCATTCAATGCTGCTATATGCTCTGTGCTCTTCCTTGTTTGTTTTTATCTTAAAATAAACCTCTTTTGAATATGAAAAAAAACAGGACTACGCTTTTCTCGCTGGATAGCGTTTCATCAGGTCCATACATGAGAGGAAATAAGGTTCATTATTATTTGATATGGACACATTGGGCGACATGTATGTATTTTGGTGCCCAGACGCAATTTTTTATGCACGCAGCAGTAGCGTAGAATATGCCAGAATGAATGAACCTGTTCTGCTTTCTAGCTCCAAAACGACAAACCAGGCTCAGGTATATATTTATATGTATATATATATATAATAATATATATATATATATATATTATATTTATTATATATATATATATATCCTGAGAATGTTAATATTGTAAAGAGGAAATGTCATCTGTGTTATAAATCTACATATGCATAAGCATGCTTTTAATTGGCAACTTCTATTGTAAACCCCAAAAAACACTTCAATGGAATAACTGCAGTTGGTCCTAATATCCAAGCTTTCTCCTAGCTCTCATAAATTAACTTCATTTTCTATGCAACATTTTTTTCCATTTTATCAGTACAAAACATGTTAAAAACCTGCGGCACACTCATCTATGCTTGAGAAAGAAGGGAAATCCCTCAAAACATCGTCATAACAGCACAGGTGTGCTAATGGCTCTCCTGCTTACCAATTTGGATTAACAAGAACTCTTGTGAATTTATGTTAATAGAATGCATTGCCATGCACGAGATAGATGAGCCTACTGCAGGTTTTTAACATGCTTTGTACTGATAGAATGGAACTACTCACAAAAAGATAGAGCATCCTGCTTGGAGCCTCACAAAGGAGAGGTACTGTTGACCAACTGTAAGGTGTTGTCTTGGTCATGATGACAAAATGTGAACAGCATGATGAGGAGGACTGTTTAAATCTCAATTCAAATTGATCCTCTAAATGTATTGGTCGATTCAGGGATGATCAAACACCTATTGTGAATTTTGCCATTAAGCTGCTTGTTAGAGATCAGCAAGTTGTGCAAAAAGTACTGAAACACTGAACAGTTGGACATGTGCATTATAAAATTAAGAGATGGTCTCATTTAGTTCATTTAAAAAAAAATTCAAGAAATTTTATGTTCACTCTGAAATTTCAACCAAAAGTCTGTACACCGGAACTGGAAATGCAGTCTGCACGACTGCACGATTGCTTTAGTGGCGCCGACCATGCGGGGTGTATTCATCTGGCCTGTCAGACATCTTACCTTGGGTGAACCCATTTGGGATTCTTATGTCACACAAAGTTAAGTCTAATCAAAGTCTTAATTTATAGGGGCATTACATTGGGGACATTTTTTTTCTTAGTATAAGGGCCAAACCATAGGCCCCTCTGTTTTGACAGTGTCTTCATTGCCTTTCTATATACTTGATGGCATATCCCACCTAGGACTACTAATATATGTAATAACTGTGGTGGTCATTTTGCTTTGGGTAAGTTTTTTGCCACACCTGTCCCTTGAAGAATATTGGCAATGTGAAACATGTTGGGACACTGTACCATTGTGAGGGTAAGTGTAGTGGTGAGTGTACAATAGGGGTACGTTCCAGACAAGGTCGTCCTTTTTGGGTCAGCTACCATGCATCCCTCTACTAGGGCCTTTACAGGTCAAGTAGGGTTACATAGGGATTTTACCGGACCCCCTTTCTGTAGGTCATTTTTTCTTGAGCATTGCTCCCTTATACAACCCTGTGTTGTTTGTATTGTTTGATGGATGTTTTGGATGATTTAGTTATTTTAATAGTATATATTAAAGGTTATGTTTTAGAGTATACACCCTAATTCGTCTGCTATTTATATTGTGGTGTTTACTGGAGTGGACGTAACAGATTCACACTATTTTTGCATACTTTTTTGTACAAAAGCAAAATATCTCTAATTTTTGTGATTAGTGTGTGACATGCTGTGAGCACTTTCAAAAATATTCATTAAAAAACTGTTGCATAGAAAATTAAACATTGGTTCTGAAAGAAGTTTTCTTTTCTTTTTTCTAGAAAAAAGCTTTTAATGCCATCATAATAGAACATTCTTGTCCCTGTAAAATGCTGCTCCTGTTAAAAACACATGTGGTTTTATTTAGTGCATTTTTATGCAGTTTTTAACTGTAGCAAGACCACACCGTGTACATACACCCTTTATGGATCTTTATTTCTTGTCATTTGTGTCTCTATGGATATTAGGCTTATGATTGTAGAGAATATTCATAAAAGATGACTGATTTCACTGTTTTGTACAATGCTATTTACAAACCTGAAACCTGACAATAGAACAGCACAGGTTGGAAGATTGTGTTATGTATACTGCCAGCAACAGATCTAAGGAAATTACATCATACCAGCTGCATTCGCTTTACTGAAATATATAATACAAAACAGTGAAGAAAAAATTCAAGCACTGGAAATACTTTTGTTTTTCATTTAAGATGCCATATAACCATATGTTAGTAAAGCAGCAGAAATGTTTATTTAACTAAAGACAATTAGTATAGCATAGATTGTGCACTGATGTATATACAATGTACAACTTCTTAGTATACTTAGTATAGAAATATAATTAGTCAGAACAGGTTTATCATAAATGGCTAGTAATAAGCACTTAGAATACAGAACTTGTAACATTGAACACTATCTGCAGGCAGGATGTTTTCAAGAGGAGTATGCACATTTAATATTTTGTAGAGAAAGATTTAGTATATCTTGTATCTTATTTTTGTATTCCAATGCTCACTGTAGACCTAAAGGGGTTTTCCCACAAAGTAAAATTGATGTGGGAAGTTTGTAAATTAAATAATAAACATTTTCACCAGTCATCATTAGTAAAAATTCGGCACCTTTCTTGTTTTAGCTGCTCCTTTAGTGATCCATTGTTTACAGCTCATCTCCAAGGGATACGACCAGGGCTGTGAGCTCCTCAGTCCTGGTCGCACATGCTCAAACATCACGTCTCTTTTCAGGTAGCTACTAAGTGTTCAAACCCCAGGTGCTGTCACTCTACTCCGGTCCTCTGTACTCCTTAGTAATTAGTCAAACAGTACAAATAAATAAAAACGAAACCTCAATCAGGTCTGTGCATTGATAAAGAGAAATAAAATCCACAGGTTTGGTTCCTGCAGGGATTTGAACCGAGGACCATTGTGCCTGGAGGCAAAAACTTTACCTCTCAGCTACTCACAATGCTTTACATAAATATACCTTTCTTTGACTACAGAGAGGAAAGGCCTGGTGATATCATCCTGCTGGTTCACATGATATGCAATTCAAACAAATCACACACACCCCTTTCTGAGAACACAGAGCTGAAGAGCTGGAGGTATGAAATGAGATTGTGGCAAAACCCTTTAAGAGTCAAGTGGGTGGAATGAAGGAATGCATGTTCAGATAAAGCTGTCAAATACTGAATATGACCTCCCACCAGACTCGTAAGCCCTTAGTGAGCAGGAATTTTAAGTAACAAAACACAAGTAATTCAGAATCTTTTCCCCATAAAATACATTGTTTTGCTCAGATTTCTTTGTTATGTGACATGTTCACAGAAAAATATAGAATTAGGTGTCAGCATCTCCAAAAAAAAAAGAGTACTTCTTTGATTCTTAAACCTTCAGAAGTATATCAAGGTGCAATGTTTTGGTCCAACAAAACCTTTTTCAATTATCAGGTTAGATTTAAGAATGTTGTCTTGGACAGTACAAGTGGAGAGTGAAAACCGAGAAAACCGATTAAAAACAGTAACATATGTGCTGAGGCTTTTAACATACACTGCTTAAACAAATAAAAGGAACACTTAAACAACACAAGGTAACTCCAAGTCATTCACACTTCTATGAAATCAACCTGTCCAGTTATGAATCAACACTGATTGTGAATCAATTTCTCCTGCTATTGCGCAAATAGAACAGACCACAGGTGGAAATGTTAGGCAATTAGCAAGACAACCCCTTGCATGAGGTGGTATCTACAACCCACAGAAGTTGCTCAGGTAGTGCAGTTCATCTAGGATGGCACATCAATGCGAGCTGTGGCAAGAAGTGTTAGTGTCTGAAAGCACAGTGTCCAGAGCAAGGAGCAGATCCCAGGAGATAGACCAGTAATCCAGGAGATGTGGAGGGGGGGCCGTAGAAGGTCAACAACCCAGCAGCAGGATCGCTACCACCTCCTTTGTGCAAGGAGGAACAAGAGGAACAGTGCCAGAGCCCTGTAATATGACCTCCTGCAGGCCAACTAATATCCATGTATCTGCTCAAACTGTCAGAAACATACTCCATGAGGGTGGTATGAGGGCCCGACATCCACAAGTCAGTGTTGTGCTTACAGCCCAACACCGTGCAGGGTGATTGGCATTTGCCAGAGAACAACAAGATTGGCAGATTCGACTTTGGCGCCCTATGCTCTTCAGGGATGAGAGTAGGTTCACACTGAGCACATGTGACAGACATGACAGAGTCTGGAGACACCATGGAGAATGTTCTGCTTCCTGCTACATCCTCCAGCATGATCAGTTTGGCAGTGGGTCGATAATGGTGTGGGAAAGCATTTTCTTAGATGGCCCCACTGCCCTCCATGTGCCAGCCAGAGGTACCTTTGCTGCCATTAGGTACCGGGATGAGATCCTCAGACCCATTGTAGAACCATATGCAGGTGTCGTGGGCCCTGGGTTCCTTCTAATGCATGACAATGATAGGCCTCATGTGGCTGAAGTGTGTCAGCAGTTCCTGCATGATGAAGGCATTGATGCTATGGACTGTCCTGCCCGTTCCCCAGACCTGAATCCAATCGTTCCCTCCACCAACGCCACATTGCACCACAGACTGTCCAGGAGTTGACTGATGCTTTAATCCAGGTCTGGGAGGAGATCCCTCAGGAGAACATCCACGCCTCATCAGGAGCATGCCCAGGGTCATAGGGAGGTCATACAGTTAGGTGGAGGCCACACACACTACTGAACCTCATTTCCTTGTCTTGAGGCAGTTCCACTAAAGTTGGATCAGCCTGAAATTTGATTTTCCACTTTGATTTGAGTGTCGTTCCAAATCCAGACCTACATAGGTTATTAGTTTTGATTTTCAGTGATTATTTTTATGTTTTATTGTTCTCAATGCATTCCACTATGTAATGAATAAAGAATTTGCATATTTCATTCATTAAGATCTAGTATGTGGTACTTTCATGTACACTTGATATTGTTGAGCAGTGTATTGTCTGTAGCAATTCAGTCTCATAACTTACAAGTACATGACACAATAGCTCTAAAGCCACTTTACTCAGTTTTGGAAAAAAGTCAGCTTATTACAATGTACAAATATGTAAATGGACAGCATTCAGATCTATTGCAAGTTCTCTTTATTCCTAGACCTGCAATCATGACAATTGTGAATAATTTGCGTCTACAGGAAAGGTTTCACCATCACCATAAATTAAACCCTAAACCCACCATGATGTTTTAGTAAACGTTAAGGGAGTATAGAGCAGGCTCACTCATTGAGCCTGCTTTATATGCGGCAGGTGCCAGCTGTTAGATACTACTGACACCAGCTATCTCCAATCTCTGCTGTGTAACCCCTTAGATGCTCCGACATCCAACCAGCACCCCTGTGGTGAGATCAGGGGGTGCTGATTATTTAATATGGTGGCTTGAAGCCTTGTTAAAGCTTCCATCGCTGCCACGTCGGCGATTCTAACACCTCCACGAAGTGCCAGAACCGCCATCAGGCACCTTCCATGAAAACGGATTAACGGAAGATCAAGCACCCTATTGTACATGGGCACTCAACCTTTGAAAGACAAAAAAGTTTTGACAGTGTAAAAAAAAAAAATGAATTAAAAGTTCAAATCATCCATTTTACAATTAAAAAAATAAAAGTTATGCATAATTGGTATTGGCACGTCTGTAAAAGTCTGAACTATCAAAATATAATGTCATTTATCTCAAAAGCCAAAATTGCGTTTTCTTTGGTCATTTTTCGTACCCTAGAAAGAAACAGGAATAAAAGTGATAAAAAAATGGCAAAATGGTACCAATAAAAAACATGGAGCAATTACCGTATATACTCGAGTATAAGCCGAGTTTTTCAGCACTAAAAATGTACTGAAAAATTTGTCCTCGGCTTATACTGGAGTCACTGGCTCAGGGACACCAGCTACGTATATGCGACTCCTCAGGGAGCACTTATAGCAGAATTCCGAGTAAGCCGTCAGTGTCCGGGCGCTGCCGTGGCCCGGGCAGTGTCGACGATCTCTTCGCCTGTATGCGACTCCTCTGGGAGCGCATACAGGTGAAGATACCACTGCGGAGCAGAGAGTGAGTGCTCCCCGCTCCGCCTTGCGGCTGTCCGGAGTTTCCGGCACAAGTAGCGTGCTGTCATCACAACACCTGTGCCAGACGACGAAGCGCCCGGGGTCAGAGCAGCGAAGGAGCAAGGTAAGTACTTTTTAAGGTATATATTTTTTAAAACCCTGCCTATAAAGGATATTTACTTGCTTATGGGAGGCATATACCTGCCTATGACCTGCCTATGGGGACATATACCTGCCTATAGGGACATATATCTGCCTATGGGAACATATACCTGCCTAAGGGGATTCATACCTACCTATACCTGCCTATAACCTGCCTATAGAGACATATACCTGCCTATGGGGACATATACCTGCCTATTACCTGCCTATGAGGACATATACCTGCCTATAGGAACATATAACTGCCTATAACTGCCTATGGGGGATATTAAACTGCCTATACCTGCCTATGTAATTTTATTGGTATCCATTTTTATTTTTTTTATAAGTTTTCCCAGTTTTTTGTGCCAAAAGTTGGTGCTTCGGCTTATATTCGGGTCGGCTTATACTCCAGTATACATGGTACATTTAATTTCACATTTTGCCAGACTTAGAATTTTGGGGCGGTTTTCCAGTTTAGTCTGTGATACAGTTAGTAACACCATTAAAAAATACATCTTGTACCACAAAATAAAAGCCCTAATATATCTTTGTTGATGGAAAAATAAAAATGTTGTGGCTCTTGGAAAGAAAAAAACAAAGTACCATATTATTTTGTCTGTGAAGGTTTAAGGGGTAAGATTCTTAATTGTATAAGTGGCGAAACTGAAATTGCCTTCCACAACAGTTTGACGGTGGATTTATTAAAAAAGTTAAATAAGGCTCTAAATATCTTAATATTAAAGTTACAGGCAATGTGGACCAAAGTCTGGAGACGGACAATGATCCAGAGGTTGATGCTGATTGACATATCTAAAGTTTGAAAGATATTTTTCCTCTTGTATAGGACAATAGGCATCTATCTCTTAGAGGTTTTTGGCAGAGTTACATATTGGACTTAATGGACTTAAAGGGGTTGTATAATTTCATTAAATGGTCTTCAGAATAAGGGGACAGTGAAAACAAGCAACTTTGCAATTGGATGTCATTAGCAAAGCTGTCTTGTTTTCACAATCTGCCTTATCTTCGTTTTCTGTAAACACAGTTCCCCAGTGCTGTTCGGATCCCTCCTCCTTTCATTTCATTGGCTGACAACTCTACTAATTTACATTCTTTTCGGCCCCCGGTCGTATTCACGGGTGCGTGTATTCCTGCCTCTCTCACTCAGAATACGGGGCCGGCAACAATTTCACTCTATACAGCCACCAGCTCATCAGTGACACTAAAGCTGCTTCTACAATCAGAAAACAGCAGAATTGTGTCTCGGTGCCTAATGCTCCTGCGTGTAAGGGTCCGGCAACAATTTCACTCTATACAGCTAGTAGCTCCTCATTGACACTGAAGCTGCTTCTACAATCAGAAAACAGCAGAATTGTGCCTCAGTGCCTAAGATCTGTGCTGCTCTGGAGGAGTTCATAGAAGACTGGATTCAACTGTAACAAACCTCCAGCTGTGAGAGGAGTAAAGATCAGTGCTCTGAGTTCATAGAAGACTGTCTAGACTGAATGCAAGGCTGTGGTATGTAAACAGCTCTTACAAAATAACACTGCATAGGGAGAGGACAGTGACATGTGGACTCAGAGGGGGGGAATACACTCGGGAGAGAGCATGAACAATGACGGGGGAGGATGATGTCATCCCTCTTCAGTTAAGAAACAGCCAGCTGGGAGGGTAAGAAACGCCCCTGGATTTCAGGAACTGAGAGAATCAAGCTACAAGAAAACAGCCGAACTGATGGAGCGATACATCCTCTTTAAAGGGGATTTGCCAAGAAGTGCCTTATCTGCTAAGAAGCAATAGTAAACAAAGCACGCTGAGCTGAGAGAGAGCTGGTCAGAGCACAGAGCCATGCATAAGGGATCGTGTGCAATGTTCACTCAAATAATCACACTACAACTAGTGGATTCTGTATACAAAAGACAACTTTTCTCCACAGCAGCTTGAAAGCTCCTTCATGTTCCCTGTCATCAGATAAAGCAGGGATCTACTCAAATAATCACACTACAACTAGTGGATTCTGTATACAAAAGACAACATATTTCTACCCGGTGCTTTGAAAGCTTCTTCAGCTCCCTTTCATCAGATAAGAAGTGTTCTCTGCGCAAGCCCGGCCAGCAGCTCTTGTCAGGTTGTATCTAATAGAAGCTTTTAAGTTACTAAGGGCAGGTGAGGCAGCCTGTAGCTCTCTCAGGCTGCAATTTTTTTTAATCACATTTATTTAGAAAAGTGATTATTAAATACCCATTTTGTAGGATCCCACGTCAACATTACATTGTGGCAAAACCCCTTTAAGTCTTTTTTAAACTTAAAAACGATGTAGTTGTAGGCTCAGATACACAACCTCAGTACACTGTTCCTGGATATCACCTTATACACATCACCCTGCCCCATTGCAAAAGTTAATTTATTTATAACAGCATTTGTCTGAATAATACAGTGCCGCAAATATTACCCTCACACTACAACTATATATTTACCACAAACACCTTTATAGCCAATAGGCAAATTAACAACAGTTAAATCCAGCGACTCCCGTGTGAATTAAAGAGGACCTTCAAGGTTTTCTGACAAATGGAGCTAGCAACATCTAGAGCTAGCAGCTGCTTCAGATTCCATAGTTTTTTTTTTTCTTCCAAGTCCTCCTTATTTATTAGCTGTCCATGCTTTTAGTTTCAACTATGAAATGCTAATGAGCAAACAGGTTCACACACCCCTGAATAGTGGTCACAGCCTTCTTGACCATGTATAAGTATTGCACACTGGCAAAGGGGCAGTCACGACTGCTCAAGGAGCATGACCCTGAACACTGCATATTCATTAGTGTTTAATCTTAAAGGGAATGTGTCATCAAAAATGACTTCTTGTTTAACTCACATTTTTATGTTCAACACATTTTTTAAGATTTTTTGGTTATATATTTTTTTTATTTTTCATATCACTTTCAATATTTTTTAATAATACTAAAGTCCTGTAGTTTTCACTTTGGCCACTGGGCCTAAAAATAGTCTGACACTTCCTGTTCTGTACAGAAAGATTCTCAGTTGTCTGCTCATTATCAGCACAAAGAGGGCTAAACTGAAAGGAGACACCAGTGTGAATAGATAACACATGATCCACTAGTCACAAAAGTAGATAGTCACAGTTCACCCTTTCACCTCCCTGCACACTGATTTCTTCCTAAGTCACACAGCATGACTAGAAAACTCTCCTATAGAGGTCAATGGGACCGAGTCAGTCTTAAGTCTCCTATGTGCATGAAGCTACTGTAATGCATCTCTCTGACTGCTGTTAAAGCACTGCAAACAAGGCCTAGTGGCCAAAGTGAAAAAATGCAAGACTTAAGAATTATTAAAACATTTTGAAAGTGATATGAAAAATTTTAAAAAAAGCCTAAAAATGTGTTTAACATAAAAATGGGACTTAAACAATAACTCATTTTTTGATGGCACATTCCCTTTGAATGGCATAAAAAATGAACAGGAAGGGTTAGAACAGAAAAATGCTAAATTCTAGTAGCTCCATTTGTCAGAGAACCTTATAAACCCACTTAAGGCATTTTCTTTCTTTTTTTTGGGTGGGGGGAGGGGGACGGAAGAGAGGGGATATGCCATCACAATGATGCATCCCAACCATGATTCTTCCCTGAAGCTTGCTGACCCAATTGGTGCAAAGCACAATAATAGCGACTCCTTAGTAGCCCACTTTGCGTTCCACCAGGGCTGTGGAGTCGGAATCTGTGAGTCAGGGTCGGTGTTTTTGCAGGAGTCGGTCGGTAAAAAATAGACCGAAACCTAAAATATATAATAAATTGGTCCAGTTAGTTCAATGCAATGCCAATAGCAAGTGGAATTGGGTCTTGCCAGTACTACTACTACCTGGTCTTCAGTCTCTTCACATGAGGAGTGTAATTGATGACAAGGAGCAGGCAAAGCACTGCCACAGGGGAAAATATTCCACTCATTCCACTCCCATAGAAACAGATTGACCAGATTTCAGCAAAAATTTTCACTTCGTATTTACAATTTATTAAAGTTTTTTGTGTTCGAAAGTCGCATCCTATAAATATATTTTACATCGAAAAGCAAAAGGGTAACAATGTTTTGGACTTGTGACTTTCAGGCTCCATATCTCACCATCCACTGTAGGTTTCAATGTGAGACTACCATCATTTTATAGACAATCATCTTGCCTCTCATACATAACTTTGACCTGCAACTATTTAGCATCTACTTAGTTCTACAGATTATTCTCATGTAACTGCATTGTTAGTGTTTTGCTACTGGTGGTGGGACAAATTACAACCTGTTCTCACATTCCCTAATAGAACTGGGCAACACACATTACACAGGTCTGGAATGATGGCCCGAAAAAAGGTGAAGACGTTGCGACTTCCATCTCGTCATAAGAAGCGTTGTATCGAGTTTGCCAAAAAGTACAAAAAAGATTGGAAACAGGTGATTTGGAATGATGAGCTGAAAATCAATAGACCGGGCTCTGATTGGGGCAAATGAGTTTGGAAGAATCAAGGGGAAAGGGAGCTAATGGATCGAGAAGCTGGAAGAACTGTCAGGTTCGGTGGAAGAAGCCTGATACTGGATGATGCTGGATACTTGACCAGGATCGATGGTGACCTCAATGCTGAGCTCTGTGTGAGTGTCCTACAAATTGAGTTACTTCCTATACTTGAGTACTATGGGGATGAAGAGGACGATATCGTGTCCAGCAGGACAATGACCTGAAGCGGACGTCAAGGTTGGAGAAGGAATGGGTCAATAACAATGAAGAGAGTTGCCGTATTGGCCTCCATAGTCCCCAGACCTCAACGCAATCCAACACTTAGGGAATGTTCACACGGCTTATTTTGGAGCACATTTCACGGCATACTGCACTTGATACGCAGGGAAATGCCCCCCATAATTACGGTAATTCATAGCTCTCATAGAGAACTATGGATTACACCTCCTCTCCCCGCTTGTACAATACGATCATATTGTATGCTCGGGGGGGAGAATTGACATCAATTACTTGTGGCGATTACGCGCCACGAGTAGTGCATGTCTATAGGGCCGGCAGGCTGCCACCCCCCACGCTGATCAGTGCAAGCTCCCACAACACACGATGTACTGCGGCGCTTACTGTATGCACCGCAACATACCGTGTGAAAATACCCTTAGAGTTGAAGAAAAAGCTGTATTCATGTAGAAGAGTCCTGGTATCAGATTTTGGTCAAGAAATACTTGAATCTGATCCAGAGCCCTGAAGGATTCAGGCATTGCTGGAAGCCAAATTTTGATTTTTAGGAGCAAAACAGTAACAATGCAGTTACATCTGCAGAACTAAGCAGATGCTAATACTAAATAATGTATGTATAAAATAGGTAAGATGATTGTCTATAAAAAGATGGTAGCCTCATGTTCAAAGCTGTAGTGGATGGTGAGATGTAGAGTCTGAAAGTCAAAACCATTGTTACCATTTTGCTTGTCAGTGTCTGTTCTACCTAAATAGCTTGATTATTGTATCATAAGGTGATAAACAGCCTGATGTTACCATTTTACTACAGTAAAATTATCACTTAAATATGCGCTGTGTATGAGGGAGTGGGAGCAGAAGTCGGAGTCAGGAAAATTGAGGCGTCGGAGTTGGAGCTTTGGCTTGCCGACTCCACAGCCCTGTGTACCACACAGTAATTGTGCCTCCAAAAAGAGAACAAGTGCCAACCATTATTTGTGCCCCCATTTCAGTGAAGGGTTATACAGTGCAGAGGGCAGCAAAGCTAAGCAGGTCATGTAGTAATAGAGTTTTGCACGAGAAGGCAGAACAGACCACTAGTATTTGAGTAATGAGCTGAAGTGCCGACAGAGCTGGAGCAAAGGTGGAAGACAGCTGTGAAATTCACAGAAACATACACTGACCATGTATACCTGCCTCTTTCCCACTTATTTGGTCTGGCACAGGCAAAAGGCATCACCGGAGCAGCATGGATAGCATCCCTGCACAGGGCAATGTAATGTGTTATCTTGCTGCCTTGTGTACACAAGCTCCTTAGGCTACTGACAATCGTGCTTTCATAGTGACTCACTGCCTGCTGTGTGCGCTCTCTGGCACAGCTTGTTTACAATGTTACTGACAAACTTGAACCCTTTAGAGCTCTGTAGCCTTCTGCCCTATTGTTTACACCCTTCTAGCAATCGCTAGGAATAGAGTTGTAATGCCAATCACTGCTGCTGTAGGGCCTTCAGCCTAACCAGTAAGTGGAAGTCTGAAGCTGACAGTGAAGAGCATGCTCTGTGAGACATGGCGAGAACACCCTTTTAAAGGGGTTTTGCCACGATGTAATGTTGACGTGGGATCCTCCAAAATGGGTATTTAATCACTTTTCTAAATATATGTGATTAAAAAATTGCAGCCTGAGAGAGCTACAGGCTGCCCTACCTGCCCTTAGTTACTTAGATATTAGATACGCATTAGATACGACCAGGCAGAGTGACAAGAGCTGCTGGCCGGGCTTGCGCAGAGCACACTTCTTATCTGATGAGAGGGAGCTGAAGAAGCTTTCAAGGCATCGGGTAGAAATATGTTGTCTTTTGTATACAGAATCCACTAGTTGTAGTGTGATTATCCGAGTAGATCCCTGCTCTATCTGATGACAGAGAACATGAAGAAGCTTTCAAGCTGCTGTGAAGAAAGGGTGTTGTCTTTTGTATACAGCATCCACTAGTTGTAGTTTGATTATTTGAGTGAACATTTCACACGATCCCTTATGCATGGCTCTGTGCTCTGACCAGCTCTCTCTCTCATCTCAGCATGGCTTTGTTTACATTTGCTTCTTAGCAGATACGGCACGTCCTGGCAAAACCCCTTTAACTAAATTACGTAGCTGAAGCTAGAAGAAGGGAAAAAATAAAACTTCTGACAAGTCGCTTGTTCCAACAATGTGCCTCATGGTCCTCTTCCCTTCTTCTGGCTTTGGACAAATGGAAACTCACTGCAGCAGTGGTCAAGTGATACTGCCTGATGTCACCATTTAGAGCACTGTTTTTATGTTCCAGCCATAGCGACATATTTTAGTTTAAAATATGTAAAAGGCATAAAAAATGTAAAAGGCATAGTTCGGTTTATCAAAAAGTTAAATAGGATTCTATTAGCCAATAATTAAACACACACACACACCTCCTTTTCTCTATCTCAGCACCAACTCTCCCCAGCCTTCTGCTTGCTTCTCAATGGGATGTCACCACCGCAGCCGTCATGTACCACTCCCTTACATCTCCATCCGTGACCAAAGAACAGAGAGGTGGAGGCTTTTTTTTTTCTGATCACCAATAGCTCAATTTTTTAATGACTCTGGCAACACCTTTAAAGGTATAAGGTATTTATGGTCTAAAGACCAAAATATTTTTCTTTGTCTCCTTGCGGTCAATTTTTTTTAATTTTTTTTTTTATAAGTAATGTATCTGAACACTTAAAAAAAACAAAACACATTTGTAGATATTGGATCGTCATCTTCAGTAAATAAATTCCCAAATCAAGTATTTTTTGTTCTACTCTACCTTAAGTACTTCTATGAAAAATGTAACCATAAACTACATAAAATTATGATTAAACAAAAACAGTGAATGTTTCACAAACTGTAAAGCACCATCGGACATGTGAAAGTTGTCTCAGGTGGAAAGATGGTAATACACTTAATTTCACCGACAAGGATATATCTAAAGTCAGGAATTTTAAACATTTACTACACGCAAAAAAAGCGGAAAACAATACTTGAAAAACAATGCAGCAATTTTGTTTTTAGTCACATCGCCCCGGACTCCCAAATGGAATAAAAAGTGATCAAAGTCTTAAAAATTAAAAAAAAAAAAAAAACTGTGGCACTGCCATTTTTCTCCATTCCTTTGTCCTGCCCCCCAAAAATCATTTCAATTATATGTACTCCACAGAAATACTAGAGATGCCCATGCTGGCAAAAAAACCTCAAAATGTTATTAGTTATAGAATACACGGAGGTAAAAATAGAAGTGAAAAATGTGTCACCTCTTGGCCCATCATAACTGCAGTGCAAAAAGGGGTTAAGTAATGTGTATTCCCATACCAGTAAACAGAGGCACTTGATATTTAGCAGATTTAAATGGCTGGTCATATAGACGAACTAGAACATTAACAAAGGCAAAATAAAACTCAGACATTTCCGATCAACTTCGAAAAAAAAAAATGTATTACTTTATTTACCAATGTCTCTACTATGTAACAAAAAAAAAAATACATCTGATAAGAATGACAACAATAACTACACTTTAGTTTGTGTAATAAATTTTGCTAATACTTTATTCCTCACATGACAGATTAAATAATTACGTATGTACACACTTAATGGATGCCAGCCCAAAAACAACCATTTCATCAGCCAGCTGAAATTTGTTTCAAAAGGAAACAAAAACATGTATATAAAGAGTTTAGAAATGACTGCATACTCTTACTCTGTAGTAGATTCTGTGACATTATATACATAACAGCCTGGAATTTCGTGCAGGAGATACCGCTAATATATAAATGTAAACAGAAGTGGGAAAAACCGACATATTGAAATCCTTTCAGGACAGAAATGGGATTCAGTACATACAAATTATGAGGTGCCAAGCCACTGGAGTAGATCCTGTTCAATACACCAGTTACCATAAAATACAACTAGCAGGCTGACTGTCATAACATGGAACCGTGTTACCGTCAGCTTAATACAAAATCCAAAATACTCCTGTTAAAGTCCTTGTGATTATGTTATTTGTGTCTGCTCCCTCTTCTCTTCATGGCAGCTGTACACTGGGGGCAATACCATTTGCCTTTCGGAGCCTCCGATAATCCAACACATCCGTAATGGAACCATTCAATTGGACACTGAAAGACAAAACAGAAATTATACTTGAAACACACCAACAAAATTACAGCGCTGAATGTCACAGTGAAGGCTGTCCGAATGTGAGACAAGGATAATAAGCTAACTTTACTCTACATTCATATTTCTGCATTTTTTATTTGGCAGACACATTAATACATGTTTAGAAAACTGTATTCTGCATTAAATCTAACCCCATACTCCTTTACAAATGAATGGTAGGTTAATAGGCCTGACACTTTGGGCCACATGTATGAAACGGTTTTGGTCTAAAACTCACTTTTTTTCCCTATAGGTTTCTATGGGGAAAAAAGTGAATTTTAGACCAAAAGCGTTTCATACATGCGGCCCAATATGTTTTCTAATTCAATTTAGGATTTAATCTACAGCTGAAAATGGCTGCAATTCATAACATTAGCTGTACATTGTGAACCTTTAAGGGGTTGTTATGCCCTGCCTCACCATTGCTAATGATCTAATACCGCAGTCCCCCAACCTTTATTCCACCAGGTACCAGTTTTATGAAAGACAATTTTTCACAGTGTAGTGGTGGGCATAGTCGGTTATGGAGAGGGTTGGAGGTTTAGAATCACAAGCACAAAAAAAACCAACTCACAAGAAAGCACATACTGTGTCATTTAGGGGTATACTATGGGGTGACCAATATTATATAACTGCAGACTGATTGTCAGCTCTGTGGATAAGCATTATACATGTATATAATCAGTTCTGTGGGCCCCATTAAGTAGGTAGATTTATAGGTATTTAGGTCCCCCATTAGGTAGGTAACTAATGGGGGACCTAGATAAGACATAGTGCATTTATTTTATGCAATTCCGAGTTTGGCTGCTTCTGCTGATGTTTGTGATGAAATCACTACAGTATTTTAATACATGTTGATTTTTTGTTCAACAATAAATGTGAATTCTTGTTCATGGAAAAATAAGTCATCCCCCGAAAATAAGACCTAGTGCGTCTTTAGGGGCAAAAATCAATACAAGACACTGTCTTATTTTCGGGGAAACAGGGAATATAGGCCTATCACATTCTGATGGTGTATCAATAAGCCGTCAATGTGCAATATGGGAACAAATCATTAAAAGCAAAAACATCTCAGTTCACTGGAAGGTTTAATACTTACATCTTGGTTATCACATCCCACCATCTCACCGTAGGAAACCTAAGAAAGAGGGAGGAAAAAAAATATATATTTTTTTAGATGTTTTATTTTTTTTTCCCAAGTGAATCATGTAAAGTAAAAAATGTGTGGATAATCACAGTATACATATGCTAACTACCAACATAAATGAAAGGATCTGGTCCCATAGATTCAATGTCATTTTTCCAGCCATGAACAGACTTTTTCCACTATTCATGTGTTTTTTTCCTGGCTTTGTGACTGTGATCCCACCCTAATAATTTATTTTGCCTACATGTGCAGTTTTTCTTGTCCCTACTATGGGCTTCCAATTTAAAATTATTTCCCCACATTCTTCTGGATTTCCAACAGCTAGTGATTATTTAACCAACACATAGGCCTTTTTCAAAACCACAAGGTTGCACTAGGATGAACTTGGTGATGACAGAGCAGTACAACCACACCAGGCCTAGGTGCTGCAGCCATATTTAGTGTACTAATACTGGCTTTATGAAATTAGCTTCACACTCACTACTAGATTTGTTCAATAGTGGCTTCACAACCAACTTGTAGAAGTATAGAGGTTGCTAATACTTAACATCTCAATAGCTTTTGAATAAATGCACTTTGTAAAAAGAAAAAAGACAAAAGAAACACACTAACCTGATTACAAATGCAGTAACGGGGCTCATTTGGATCATAAGTCCAATCAACCTGGCTATTAGAATCAGATTCAGGAATAGCTGCTGTCTGTTGATGGGACAGTTCATGGGCTAAAGCCGATGACGACGAGCAGGAAGACAGAGAAGAGGAGGATGAAGAAGATGATGACTGTTGATTTGACGACTTATTGTTGCTCCTAAACAGCAATTTAAAAAAAACAACATGTCAGATGTTTACTTCTAAAGCTCTGTACCCGTCACATTTTTTAAGCTTAGTGGATATACCGAGGAAAGTTCACAACATATACATTAAATGAGCGGCAAAATGGATGTCTTGCACATCAGCTTAGCGCATATTTAGCCCATGAGCTGTAATAACATTCATTTAACAGTCGTCACGAGCATTTCATGACACAGAGAAACATATTTGACGGTACCCTGTGGGTGATAGATGTCATTGCTAATAAGTTTAATGTATCCATTTAATGGACATGTCGCAAAAAACTATTGAAAAGCTGCTGACACACATTTAACAGATGCAAGATAGTGGTATCCATTACCCACAACACACCAGGTTATAAAACCTAAATGTTTAATGTATACTTTGTTTTACAGGACTCTGTGGGATGATACACTGTAGTTCACTGTACTGTTCCAGCTCATTATTTTGTGATATACCAACATAAACCAGACATAGGGAAGCCAAAAGGGACCAATGTAAGGCTATAGACACATTAAGAGTGTACCTCAGGAGCTGTCTCAGCATAGCCAACAGGTCTCAGTATCAGAAGCTTTGGGCCACATGTATGAACCTGTTTAGGTCTAAAACTCACTTTTTTGCCCATAGTAACCTATGGCCAAAAGAGTGAGTTTTAGACCTAAACAGGTTCATACATGTTGCCCTTTATGCTCGTTAAAAAATAGATCAAAAGGTATTAATAAGTTGGTAAATGGTATTTCTTGTTTTTATTTACATTTTTAAATTAATTTTGTTTGTATTATTTGGACAGAAATGCACATTAAGACAGACAAATTAAGATTACTACGAGATCAACTCACTTGTTCTTTCGTCCACTTCTTGAATCCGTTGTGGCTGTAGATGTCAACGTCTGTGTAAGTGTTGAAGCCAGAGCAGAAGAAGGGTAACTTGTGGAATCTCTAGACAAAAACTCTCTGCCGAGCTGGAAGTCATTATTTTTAAAGGCTTCATAACTAGCTTTCATGCTGGAAGTTCTTCTACCCTCTTTCATCTATGTCCAAGTACAACAAAATAACTATTTTCAATGGACAACATTTGACAAAAAATAAAATGTATGGAAAACAACAAACTGTTTTGCTGACCTGTGCAGTCACCTGTACTGCCTGAGCAGCTGCCATTGTTATAGCACCAGCTCCAGCGCCAGCTGCAGCTCCAGCAGACAGGGAGCTAAGATTATAGGATGCGAGAGGCTGAGAAGAGTTCACGTTGTAAACATTAGTGGTGGCTGAAGCAGTCAAATTATTTCTACAACCTGTGGAAATGAAGGGATGGAAAACAATACAAGACATTAAAATAGTGTTTTATCCAATACCAAGGGTTCAGAAACAACACTCCAACGTAGGAGGCAACCCCCCCAATGACCCTGACACATGTAAGTCTTCGTTTCATGTGGGAAAGCTGAAAATCAATAGCAGTGTGTGCACAATGAAATATAATGCTATCCCCCTAAAATCTTAATCTTCCAAGCAGGCAAGTAAGGTTAGTGAAAACATGTCCTCTCACCCTACTAAAAGATTACTGTGAACATAAGGGTAGGTTCACATGGCTTTTTGACGGCAAATAGCATCGCATACTGTGCACGCCACTATACGCCGGGTGTTTTAGAAGTACACACTGGCCAGAACGTACTTATAAAGCGCGTTGGGCTGGCCCCCATTCACTTTTCCCCGGTGGAATTAGTCTGCTTATCATATGAGTGCTCGGATTTTACCGTAATTGCGAGCTGTTCTTCGGACGTATTGCAGCGCAGTTACGTTCCTAAGTATGGCACACAATTACAAAGTGTGAAAACACCCTAAATCTAGCTGTAGCTTTTTTTTTTCTTGGTGAAGGGGATAGTATGATTAACACCATGTGACAGATGCGGCATACACAACTAAACATAAAAACTATACTGTTTTATATTGTCCTTCAAGCATATGGTTTCCATCAGGGTACAGTTGTGTGTACTGCTATACTTTAATAGCAGCTTTCGAAACATGTCAGTATTTCTTATGAAATAATTCTATAGTATGCTTTATAGAACTCCATGCTGTCAATAAGGTGTCCCAACACTTTAGTGCTCAGTAACAGGCAGTGTAAGGAAACATCCCTTTAATGAGGGTAATGGTAATGCTGTGATGCCAATTTATTAAGCATCTTTAAGAGAAAAGTGAGAAATAGCCTGAAACAGGTTTATCAGGCCGAATTTGAGCAATTACAGATGCAAAAAAATGGTCTTATGGTGTTCCAAGATTAATACACTAGAAGCTCTGAGGACATGCATTATGCCCATCTGAAGGTGACCCAAGATGCTCCAAAACTTATTTATCAGTGACCAAAAGTGTCAGTAGGACTGGCAGGTCCCCTTTAAAAGGATATTATTATTAAACACACTGTATATAAATATTTTTTATACACAAACACTAAGGGGCCGTTCACACAGCATTTTTGGATCCGATTTTAGGTCCGTGATGGATCCAAAAATCACATCCAAAAACGTAGCGTTGATCGGATCCAACACACAGGAGTGTTTGGATGCAGCAGGATCGCACCCTATAGTTTTAAATAGGTCTCCTGCTGCGTCTTTCGGATCAAGAATGGACATGACAATTCTTGTAACGGATCCGAAAGACGCAATGTAACACGCATTGGTGATCACTCATGTGAACACCGATACGTGTTTTACATTGCAAGCAGTGCAAAATCACACTGCTCCTTGTTAGATGTGTGTTTGGGTCTGTCTAGACAGATCCAAACACGCATCTAAAAGGGTATGTTCACATGGAGCAAACACGTCGTGTGAACATACCCTAAAGTAAGGCTGGGTTTATACTTCACGTTTTTGTTACATTCTCAGCTGTAAATCACAGAAGAATGGAGGCAGGTCAGAAACCAGTTCCCAATAGGACTCAGCTGTCACAACGAGATAAGATAGATAGATGGATAGATATGTATACACAATCATAGTTATGTATTCTGATATGCACTAAAGACGGATGCAGAAACAAATGTATTTAAATGAATCAAATAACGTATGCATTTTTTTTTTTTTTTTATAAGTGTTTTGGTAATTAAATATATTGGAATGTGTTAAACTAGGGTTTACTTTTTGAAAATTTTATTTTTATTACTGTATTTGTTTATGGTGTATTCTGTTTGCAGGCGGGCTGAGACGGCTCGCATGCATCCGGCGGCGTCCCGGAAGTTGATACTCCGGTGCCCGAGCAGTCAGGAACAGGTGAGTTCACTCCTGTATGGTTTTATGTTGCTATATATACCAACACTGTTGTGTCAGTTGTATGCCATGACTAAGGGTGTGTTATACACCTGAAACGCGTCGGCGTTATCTTTGTGGGTTGTTTTTGCTATGCTCAGTTGGGCCACTCGGCTTTTATTCTATTTGCAATAAAGGATTACGTTCTTATCGTCCACGGTACCGCGGTATCATCTCTTTTCCCTACCTTTTGGACTATATACGGGTTGCTCTGACCGGGATACCTGCGGAGGCCATCAATTTATGGGGTAAGCTGGTCCATTGGACTGTTTTTGACGAGTATTCAAAAAACACATCATGTAAACCTAGTGTAAATGGGCAGTTCTATCCAGCGGCACACATTTTCTGACTACAGTTGGATATACACCAACTGCATTAAAAGCTAATTTTTGTTTTTGTACCAGCACTGCTCCCATTCCGTCCAGTTGTTTTTAGTGGGAGACTTATAAGGGTACTTTTACATGGTGCAGCCATGTTGCAGTATTGCACTGCAGCGAAACTGTCTTTATTGACCGCAAGCTCCATTCAAAATTCTAAATTGTTTGGAAAGGCGTTGTGGTTTAGTAATCCATTACTGTGTTTAAAGTCTTGCTGTCTACTAAAACAATAATTACTTACCTACAGCACCTTTCTAAACAATTTAGGATATTGAAAGAAACTTGCTGTTAATAAAGGCATTTTCTCTGCAGTACAGTACAGCAACAGAAAAAGCGCACCAAAAATGCCACAAAGTTCCATATTGTGAAAGTACCCAAAGGATTATTAGCTATTTTATCTCAGTCAATCTGCTGGGATCAGGTGAAAAGGATGACGTTTTCATTTTGGAATTGTGCTGTGTGGAGGCCATTGTTACACCACTATGTTGCCAGTGTAGTGGTGTGACCCAGAGCCAAGGGGGCTAAGTCTGGCAGCAGGAGTGTTAAGATGCTGGTTGGTCTTCCTGTAGGTGTTGCTGTGGTTCACATGCAGTGCTACGCCTGTTAATGTAGAGATCCACTTAAAAAGTGTTGCCATGTAGCGACAAGTGGGCTTATACAGTTTGATCAAAATGTGTGCAAGAATTACATGTTAATATTTAAAGAGGACCTATCACCTTCAGAGAAACATAATAAAGTAACAGAAGACTAAAATACAAACACTTTCTCATTAGTGCTTCATTAGGCAAATCAAAGCATTTCACCTGTAATCCTGTTTTTAAACTGGCCCTTTAAGACAGCTCTGAAGTCAAGCCAAGTCAGCACATGACAGCTTGATGGAGGACTATGTTGACGGTTGTATCAAATCTCTTGCTTCTGAGCTGGGAGAGCCTACTGTGCAGGGGGGAGCCTGTAAGTCTACATCAAGTGCACACCATCAGCAGTGTGATATAGATGCCTGAATTCTATGGATGAGGAGGCTGAAGCAACAGGTAAACACTGTCACACTATGTCCTCAGTGTGCTGTGCCTCTTGTACTCTATGTAATGAGAGACTCAGATTACTTTGTACAAGCAGCTATGCTCTCAGCTCCCCCTGCACAGTTGGTATCTCCCAACAGAATGATAATGGCATGTCCCCACTGCACGGGTTTTCGGACGGTTTTTCAGGCGGTTTGCAGACCGCCTGAAAAACCGGCCAAAAATGAGCACAATGGTGCTCTATGGAAAACCCGTGCAGCAGTTTTCCATCCAGCGGTTTTTCCGTCCGCAAAACATTCTACAAGTACAATCTTCCGTCCAGTTTTCGTGGGGACGGACGCAAAACAGGACAAATACCGACCGGTATTTGTCCTCTGCTGTGGGAATGCACCCCAAGATTCTCCTGAGTTACAAAGTGAAAGCAAAACCTGTTCCCCTGTAAAACTGAGGTAAATCATCTGCATTGCAAATGACATGTATTTGAGAAAAGTCTTATAATTTCATCTACCATCAATTTTTGTGTGTTTGTGTGGAGGCAATAGGTATTCTTTAAATACAGTGTTTAGCAGCAGTAGATTACTGCATACCGAGCACGTAGGCGACCCATGACTTTCTAGGAATTTAAAAAAAAAAAAAAATTGCTGTGCTGTGTCTTTATTATCATTGCAGTTCAATTCATTCCTATTAAATCATTCTGGATGGAATGCTACTCATTGAGAAGTGAGCCTTGATGGTATCCTGGGTTTTTGCAGTCACTTATGATGCTACAAATAAGCACCACATTTTGGCTGGCTGTGCAGGAATGGGAATACCACACTTATGAATATATTTTTTTAGCTGGCATATGCAACATTAACTTATTATGACAATTTAAGATCAGTTCTGGTACTGGTGGCTTACGGGCAAAATGTTAAAAAAGCAATAAGAACCAGCATTGAGGGCCTCATGTATGAAAACCGTTTAGGTCTAAAACTCACTTTTTTTACCCATAGGTTACTATGGGCAAAAAAGTGAGTTTTAGACCTAAACGGTTTTCATACATGTGGCCCTAAGTGTCCAAGACTTTATGAACTAAACACCATGATACAAGTGAGGCTAGAAGATTACATGCTAACTGCTTGGCTAGATTTGATCATAAATCTCCTCAAGTTCAGAAGTGTACCTCTCTGTATCTACTAAATAAAAGTACTGGCCTGGAGTATTTTCTTTAGAAGCATCAGAAGTAAGCGTTGACAGCAATGCCTCAGACTTAAATTTCTTTTCTGGAACATGGTCTGTAGTAGAATGATGGGATGATGGATTGTGCTTCCTTTCTGCAGAAATAAGCATTCAATTTAAAGGCTACTGTAAATGTAAAAATATGAATCATGGGCTTGCTTTCTACTTACTCTCACTTGTAGAATGAGAATGGACGTGGTGATTATTAACAGGCTGTGATGGGGTGTCTAACTCCAGAGACCCTGCAGAGACAAGGAAAATCATATTAAAATAGCATGTTCACCAGTCCAGGAATAATTTGAAAGATGTCTAGAATAACAAATTGAAAACGTTCACTCTAATATTGTAAAGATCTTGAGTAGTCGAAGCACGGATGCTGACTGAGCACTAAAACGTTCTCCAAACTGCAAAATGAAGGCAAACAACTGGTACTTTTATACTTGACAGCAGTACGGATTCTTAGTCATGAAAATTACTGCCACCATTCACATCATTGCGATTGCGCACACAAAACCATTGGTTAATATGTTCTCAATAATGCACAGCATGATATGGATTTGCATACAGTATCTGTTACAGCAATAGACTTGAGAAAACAGGGCTGAGAGGGGTCATAAAATCACCAGTGTGTAGCAACTTTAGCCTGTAACTGATATCTGCCATAGAAGATATATATTAATAATGAAACGAATATTACTACTAATATACATATATTAATATATATAATTGAGTGTGTGGGGGTGTACATTAGTAGCAATATTTGTTTATATCCATCTAATATATAGATCTAAAACAGTAGAAAATATCTGCAGCACAACTTCAAGTATAGTTAAAAAAAAACAAAAAACATTTATTCCCACATGTAGCATGGTTTTTGCTACATGTGGGAATAAACGTTTTTCATTTTTTTTTTTTTTTAACTATACTTGAAGTTGTGCTGCGGACATTTTCTACTGTTTTATACATTTAAAGGGGTTGTCTCGCTACAATGATTGGGTTTTATTAAAAGATCTTTAAAAACAAGCAGTTTGCAAATATATGTTCATTACAAATGCCCCTACTGATTTTGAGTTAGCCCTGTTAGTAGGAGTGAAATCAGCTTCTCAAATTTCTATAGCAGCTGCCCTTTTAAACCTTATTTTACTGGCTGTCAGGTCTGTATAATCATCACCTTTGAAAAACAGGTAGGAGCAGAGAGCCCTCCTGCACAGAATGCTTCTTAGTGGAGGGAGGGGGGGACTCTGGCTCTGTGTCTGTGCTCCCTGGAAATTTAAACCCGTGTGGGGCCTGCTTCCTCCTGCTCTCTACACAGATAGATGTGACAGCAGTGACCCTGTGTGTTACTATAATCATGATGTGTCCCGTGGAACTGTCACTATACTAATACTATACAGATCAGGCGTGAACAGTTTTATGCTTTGCTGTACTATGCCGAGTTTTAGTAACACTTCCCCAGCTGCTCTGTGTCTGTTTTTGACAGGATTTGTTGTTGCTGGAGAATGTGGAGACTTGTAAAACTAAGCAGGGGATAAAAAAAGGGGCACTGCATCCCCTCTGCTCTATTAGTAATCAATGCTTCACAGACTCTCTACACTCATTAGATCAGCCCTCTCCTGCAACAGACCTAGGCAGGCACACACAGGGTTAACTCTGGCAGCAAACCCCCTCCCCCTTGCTGTATAGAAGTTATGGAGCTGCCTGTGTGCTGAGGGGAGGGGGGGGGAAGAGGGAGCAGAAGAGACAGACCAAGACGCACGCCCCTCAATTCAACTACCAGGCTGAAAGCTTGTAATGAGACAACTCCTTTAAGGGCTTTTTGCCAGGCTCTTTTTTTCACTGGCACCCCGCTTTTGGATCTGTTTGGATGTGCTGCTTTTTTCTAATAAATAATATACACCTCCCCCCCCCCCCCCCCCACAAACACACAATTAATGGAGCCCGACACCCCTTACATTTCAATAGAGATGTGGTCAGAACGCTCCCACTGGAATCAATAAAAGTGTTACGACCACTTCCCTGTTTAAAGCAGAGAAGGTTTGGGGGCTCAGTCGCGAGACAAAATATGTTAGGATATACAATCAATGTTTGAGGTGGGAAACAATGTCTCAGGTCGTTACAGTCAATGGCACAATTAAAAAGGACATTTTGTCACACAAAAACAGACTATGTAGACAGAAAAATAAAGTTATGGCTCTTGAAAGGCGAGATGAAAAAAAAAATCTTAATAGTTTTCTCCTTAAGGGGATAATAATAACAAGGTTCCTGTAGCCAATAAAATTATCTACTTCCATTCTAACAGCATTTGTATGTACAGAGATTTTTCAAAGCATCCAATAACATCCACATAGTGCAAACTTAGGGTAGGTTCACACAGAGATTTGTGGATAAGATTAAAGGTATACATTTAGTTTAAAACAGTATCCAAACATAGTTTGAAATATTCCATGAATACAATGGTTGAAACAAAGGGCCACATGTATGAAACGGTTTTGGTCTAAAACTCACTTTTTTCCCAAAAAAACCTAAAGGGCAAAAAAGTGAGTTTTAGACCAAAACCATTTCATACATGTGGCCCAAAGTGCATACTTTTGACTCCGTTTAACATAGCTTGCATTTGCACACTGTTTTTGTGATGCACACAAAAACGCATATGTCTATTTTAAAACTTAAGTCTATAAATGACTTATGCAAACATTAATGTATGTTGTCATACACCTAACGCATTCAGTTTTTTTTTTTTTTACTATTAACATTACGTGATTTTATTGACAAAGTATAAAAATGTATAGGTTTTCAAAGTACGGACGTAGATTTATACAAATGTATGCCTGTCTGTCAAACGTTTATGTTTTAAATAACTAACGCATACACAGAAATGTATACGCTTGTGTACGTTAACTATGGTCTACGTTATTACATCTAAATGTACTAGAAAAACCACTGTGTGAACGGCCCCTTAAAAAAAGCAGTATCAGGGACATGTACTTACTTCTTTCCAGTATTTCTGTTATTCCCGCATTATCAGCTTCCAGTTCCATTTTGAATTTAGCCAATTCTTGGTCTAGTTTTCTCAGATGTCGATCTACCTACAACACAAAATGACATTGGTTAAAACAAGTGGATAGTAAATTGGACCTCCAATAAACATAGTGACATTTTACTAAATGTAAAACCATGTTTACAGGGACTAAACCATCTGCAAACAGTTTTAAACCTATTCATGGCAGCCGCTGAGCTCTGCTGCATGTATAGCAGACTGCTGTGTAGAGGAGAAAGTTGGTGGGGAGGGAGGGAGGGAGACACACACAGCAACTACACATTATTAAAAAAATAAAAATTTCAAGAATACCACTTAAAGGGGTTATCTCACTACAAAGATAAGCTTTCAACATGTAGGGAACGTTAAATGAAGAACCTTTCCAAATATATTGGTCTTTTGATATAACCTTGTTCAGAAGATAAGAGATTTTATCTGTTCTGATTGCACATAGGTTTCTATGGTTACAGAGAACAGGAAGCGCCGTTACCATGACTGACAGCGGCATACTTTGAGCTCTATAGCCTTCTGCACTGTAGATTAAATCTCCTGCAGGCATGTCAGTGCAGTTAAAAGAGCTGTGAATACGGAGCCGATACGTGGAGCGCAGGACAGTAGCTATAGAAACCTGAGTGCACTCAGAGCAGGAAAAATCTATCTTATCTTCTGAACAAGCTGATATCAAAAGACCAATGTATTTGGAAAATATCTATATTGACTGTTTCCAACATGCAGAAAGCTAATCTTTGTAGTGAGAGAACCCCTTTAAAAGGGTGTCCCTTCACAATCAATATCCACATTTACCAGTAGCATGTTGTTCATTTTGGAGAATAAAAAAATATGCTAGGTGCTACACGCACACTTAACTAGACATGGGCAGCCCAAGTACCCAGAGAGGAAAGACATTATAAAAGTCCTTTAGTAATTCACAAAAGGACTTGGCACCCACTAATTTCAGCATTTAGGCGCTTGTTAAAAAAAAAAAAAAAAAAAAGCCACCATGATTGTTTTTTTCCCATCTGTACCCCTCCCCAAATTTGTTTAGAGAAGACTATGGAATAAGTGCCACAGACTAAGCCAACTAATGACTAGTAAAGTTAGACTAGACAATATGTATCATGTTCATCATACATTGATAAATCTGATTCATTGTCTGTGAATCAAGCATGTGAGTTTTCTAGGATGAGGAAAAAAAAAAACAGCACCACACAGTTCAATGGGTTAGGTCTGGTACATGAAAATGAATGGGGCGAGCTGCAATATCATACAAGCTGTGGACAAGAAGGAGGCAAGCTTTACTAATCCTAAATAACGCTTTACCCAGTTTGTACCTACCAAATCATAAATCTGATTTGCCAACTGTACTTTTTCATCAGCATCTTCCAAAGCTTTGAAATAATCCTGAAAAGTAAAAAAAAAAAAAAAAAAAAAAACAAATACAGTGAAGAGCATCTTATAGACAGTTAGTAGAGAGAGAGAGATCGAAATTTCAAGACAAATTGCTAAATTTATAAAGGTGGTGCGACACAAACTCCTACAAATTAAGGTGGTTGTCAGGGTTTAAATAAAAAATGATATAACAGGCTGCTAGTGCCAAACATAATAATAAAAAAAACCTTATACTCACCTTCCTCATCTCCTCGGCCTTCAGTTTACCTTCTGAACAGGGAGATCGCCACTGCAGCCACTAATTGGCTGCAGGAGTCACGTGCCTCTACTTACAACACTGTTCACTTCCCAACAATGATATAAGGTAGAGGGCTGGGGAGAGCCAGCACTGGAATGGAGGGCAGGAGAAAAGGTGAGAATCCCATAACAGTCTGCCGCGCGGCGAGGTTGACAGACTGCAGGACATGCCCTAGAGCAGCGTTTCCCAACTCCAGTCCTCCAGACCCACCAACAGGCCAAGTTTTTAGGATCTCCTCAGTATTGCACGGGTGATATACTTATTGTCGGTGCATTCAGTGGGAGATCCTGAAAACATGACCTGTTGGTGGGGCTTGAGGACTGGAGTTGAGAAACACTTCCCTAGATGAAGAGTCATTTCCATACAGCACCCAACAGAAATCCAAGTTCAAATCCCTTGCAGAGAGGAATATCATTCTGCCTTCTAGAGGTAGCTTAGGATCTTATTGTATATTACTCTATTTCAATGTATAGCAGGTATGCAATAAGCTTGTAAAGCGGATACAGATGCAGATAAACTGGACCTGGATAGGTGATAGATGCCAAGTTGTTCAGGGTGTAACCACTGGAAATACCACTAACTGCCAGAATGGGGGACCGTGGTTGCACCAGCTGCAAGACAGTGGGCAGCAGGAGTCAAAATGCAGCAGCAGTAGAGCATGCACACTGACACTATGACTTGGAGAAACATGGCCGAATGATGTTCGGTGGGGGGAGGGGAGTAATAGCCGATCGAGCACTTATCACCGGTCCAGAGCTTCAGGCTAAACTACCACAGTTTTGCAATCTTGTACAATCCTCTGAGGCCAGCTCATGGCTCGCTACCAACCGGTCTCAGAGAACAGGGAGATACCAGCACTTGTGCAGCTCTCCTCCATTCATGTCTAAGGTAGTGCTGAATATATCGGAGCACACTAGATTTAGAATTCCTATAGAAATTAATGAGAATTGTGCAAGCACAGCCATAGCCCTGTTCTCTGAGGCCAGATTATAGCAAGTTATGAGCGGGCCTCAGAGCATTGTACAAGATGGCAGAACCCCTTTTAAGAACCTTGTGCAGCACATGGTAGAAAACTTACTTTTTTGATAGAACTCATCTGTTCATCTCTCCATTCTGGCTTATTTTTCTTCGCATTGGCAAAGAACTCCCCAACCCTTTGCTCCAGCTGGTCCATTGCATCTGCAAGCCAAAAAAACTGCTTAATGTTTCAGCAACAGTGAGGAGATCTTACAAATACAAGTACTGCAACACATTCAGGAATCATTAGATTTCTAAAACTGTTGTCTCCAAAGCGCAAACATACAAGTGAATATAAAGCAGATTTGTCCACTCTTCTGACACGACAGCTTTAGGAAATATTTGTATTACTCATAACAGCATCTTTTCTAGGATTATTACACCAGTGCCCCCAGAAATTATATGCATAATATATATATAAATAATAAAAAAAATATATATTATATATCAATATCTAAATATATAAAATATATATATACACAACACACCCGACTCACTCACCTGCCACTTTATATTAGTACACCAAAGCTATAACGGGTTGGACCCTGGATTGATATCTGGTGACTGTGGATGCCCATTTGAGTACAGTGAACTTCATTGTCATGTTCAAAGAAAACCAGTCCCCCTGAGATGAGTCAAGCTTTAGACATGTGCGCATTATCCTCTGAAAGTAGTCCAACAGCAAGTTTGAACATTATGGTCATAAAGGGATGGACATGGTCATCAACAATACTCAGGTAGGCATGTGGCCGTTTGCAACATGCTCAATTGGTACCAAGTGGGCCCAAAGAGGCCACGACAAATAATTCCACACACCAATGACATCCAACCTTGACCACCACCAGCCTGAACCGTATAATACAAGGCAGGAAGATTCATTGCTTTCATGTTGTTGGACGCCAAAATACTGACGCCTACCATCCGAGAATGTCGCAGCAGAAATCGAGACTCATCAGTCCAGGGCAAAAACGTTTTTATCCAATCTTCTTCT
Source organism: Phyllomedusa bahiana (assembly GCA_025379985.1). NCBI lineage: Eukaryota > Metazoa > Chordata > Amphibia > Anura > Hylidae > Phyllomedusa > Phyllomedusa bahiana. The sequence continues at coordinate 64,982 of JAODAL010018211.1, forward strand.
ACTGTCCCAATGTTCCGATGAGCTTGGGCAAATTGAGCACTCAGTTTTCCTGTTCTAGGCTGAAAGTAGTGGCACCCGTGTGGTCTTCCATGCTGCTGTAGCCCCAATCTGCCTCATAGTTTGCGCCGAACTGTTAGCATTTCAGAGATGCACTTCCTGCCTACCTTGGTTGAAACGGGTGGCTATTGTGAAGTCCTCTGTTGCCCATTCTATCTGCTCGAACCATCTGCCCCATTCTCCTTAGACCTCTGTCCCAACAAGCCTTTTCCGCCCACTAGGACTGCCGCTCACAATTGGATGTTTTTTTCTTTCGGAACCATTCTCTGTAAACCCTAGAGATGTTGTGCGTGAAAATCCAGGAGATCATCAAGTTTTTCTGAAATACCAGACCAAGCCCTTTCTGCAAACGAACAACCATGCAGACTCATAAGCACGTCCAAATCACCTTTCATCCCATACAGATGCACGGGTTTTTTGAACTGCATGAGATTTGGTCTTGACCATGTCCCTACATGCCTAAATGCACTGAGGTTTGCCGCCATGATATTGGCTGATTAGAAATTAAGTGTTATCGAGCAGTTGACAGGTGTACCTAAAAAAGTGGCCCCGGTGATATGTGTAGTATGTATGTATATATAAATTATTATATATATAATTATATATATATATATATGGATAGGGAAGAAAAGAATAAGGCACAGTAATTTATGCTCGTAATCTAGAGGCACGACTCTCGTACTCGCATATTGGGCTCTCCATTTAAGCCCAAATCACGGCAGCCGCTGGTCCTCGGAGCCCACATGCTGCTCAGCAGCGGTGGGGAAAGATACGTAAGGAAAAATGCAACCTCGCGCTCGTGTGAAGAGAAGTCCACACGATACGGAAAAGTGTGGTTAAAACATTTGTTTATTCTATTGTTTTAAAAATATCTAAAGTGGGGTATTAATCCCTTCAATTAAAACAACCATCATATAGGAGATGTAAAAAAAAAAAAAAAACTCACCAAAATAAATAAAAAAAAAATAAAACTTTACGTCGTTATTCGTCTGTCATAGACACTCATCAAAGTCCGCATTGCGCTCATAAACGTACAGACAATTTAAGACAGGACAAAGAGGTATCCCACTTATTGAGGAGAGTACAAGTGATCCAATAAAAGTCAGAGAGACATCCTGACAGACAACGTACGTGGGAAGGCCAATAGATGACACTGATCAGAAACCATCAGAGATAAAGAAAGCGCTCATTGGTTCCTTTGGCGGGAGATAAATAGATTGAGACCAACAACACGTGTATTACAGTATTATAAAAAAATTTTAAAAGAAATTTTTATTTTTGGGGGTACACAAAAAAAAAAAACCCATCCAATCATCATAACAAAGACATATATACATATATAAACTTGAATAAAAGCTTGTATGAGAATGTAAAAACTAGGGCGCAGTAAAACTATCTACCAGAGAATAACTGGTGTATTTGAGAATGGGCATTACGGCCTCCAGCCAATGGGATGTGTAAGATGAATGGCGGGAGGTGTGAATGGACCAATGCGGAGGGGGGAGGGAATTTTATAAACTCCCTGAGAAGCAATACTATGTGCTAAAAGACTGGTCCATGCTGATTGGTCAGAAAGAAAAGGGCGTATTTCTACCGACCAATCAGATTAGGAGCTCAACCTTATGGAGAACAACATGGTCAAAAAACTGGATAGACAGAAGGTAAATACCCGCCTTCAAAGATTTTGAAATGCGTAAAGTCCTATACTTGTGTTTGTTTTTAATTGCACAGGGATTAATACCCCTTAGCATTCTTAAACAATAAAAGACACGTTTTTAAACCCACGATAATTCCTACTGTAGTCCAGGACTCTGTTCACCAAGATAGCCCGGGTCGCATTTTTACCTTTCTTCTACATACGTGTGTATACAGTATATATATTACATACAATACTATATAAATGTATACTAGTGTGTTATATAAATATAAATATAATATATATATATATATACACACACACACACCACATTAAAATACAATACCATAAGTAAGTTAAACTGGTGTCTATAAATCTACTATATTAATACACACTATAAATATAACTACTTACTAAAATATATTTAAAATTTATTTTATATGATTAGCGAGAAATAAAACCGCACCAAAAAATGCGTGGCTCATTCTTGTCAAAACTACATCAAATCCTCATCTAACAACGGCTGCTGAGGCACTTTTCAGACGAAGTTTTGATGCAGATTCGGACGCTAAAAAAATCAGTCTGTCCATATCCTCTCGTGTGTAAACATCATTAGGGGGCGATCACACGGCTAATTTCAGGACGGATTGCAGCCGTATTGTCGCCCGTACTGCGTGCAACGAATCCCGCGCGCAGAACGACAGTAACGGAATCCGCCGAGCGGGGAGAAAACTGACATGCCATTATCCCGGTGGAATACGCGCCGTGGATAATGCATGCAATGGGGCATGGTGGCCAGTGCCCCCCCCCCTTCACCCCTTATTCAGCCGGAATTGCGGCGGAATCCCCATCCCGCAAATACAGCTTTTGAATAAGCGATGTGAACCAGCCCCTAACTCTCCGCAGATATTCCAGAACATCTGTGGAAAGCCTGTAGCTACACTAATCATACAGCTGCATAGGTGGAGAGCTGGCTGTCAGCATCCACTGGGCTCTCCACTGAGAAGGCTGGGACAGGTTATCATCACCCCAGCCTTCTCCATCATGGAGTATACAGTGCTAAGTGAGTGCTATATATAGATAGGCCTCATGGCTTCCTGCTTACAGCAGTCACATCACCACCAGGGCTTGGTAACCGCAGTCCCATCAGAGCCAGAGATTAATTTCCCTTGTAACTGGGGCCAATATACCAGGGGAAATCAGCAATAATAAGATAACATTGCCCCCGCAGAGGTCTTTTCCTGACCCTATAGAGGCGCAAATTGTAAATAAAAAATAATTTAAAAAAATTCTATTAAATAATAAAAGTCCAAATTGTCCTTTTCAGCCTTGGAATGTGATCACTATGTATAGAGGTCTGTGATGGAAACAGGACGTGTCCACAAAACTCATTCTGGTGGCACTTTTGCAAGAAAAAAAAAGTGCAACAAAACAATTTGTTTTTATACAAATTTCTCTCGTATTAATAAAAAAAAAAAATCTCTAATGCAAAAGTGAACTAAAAATGAAGCATCACATTAAAGAGGGACTATAGTAAATAGACGCATGCAGTATGAATAGCCGGCATGTACTAGGACAGGAGCCTGTCACCCGGCCCCACATCCTCCAGCACCAGGGAAGCTTCCTCAGCTACTTCCGCCTATAACGCTGCAGCCTTCACGGCTGTGACCATAGAAACCCTGCCAGGTCTCATAGAGCCCAGCTGTTCGGTCACGTGATGCGGATTATCACCTACAAACCGATGCACATAGGGAGAGAAAGCCGCAGCGCCCCCTATTGCCGCTCCCCGATACGGCAGCGGCCACAACAATAACAAAAACACGATTGTCGCAGCGAGCGGGCGTACCGAACACAACACTGGCGGTCGTCACATCAGAGCGCAACGGCTGGAGTGCCCACACGAACTCTGGCACCGCAAGACCATCATTCTCCCGCATTTCCGTAAACCTGTCGCGCAGATCCATGGGAAGCTGCTCGATCACTGCGGAGAGACACGAGGGGAGGGGGAGAGGGCGGTTATTAGGCGGCGCCGTTCACGACCCGCACCCACCGTACACACCGCGCCGGCAGCACTCACTCTCCAGGTAGTCCTCCAGGTACAGCATCTTGCCGCTCTCACCACAGACACAACCGCAGCCGTTTTTTACTCCAAGCCAAGATGGCGCCTACTCAGCAGCAACAAAACACTGGGAGGGAGGACAAGGCGCCCAGCGGCCGCTCTGATTGGCTGCAGGGAGCGGTGACATCAGGCGGCGCGGAGGGTTGTGGGAAATGGGTTTCATGAGAAGAAGGGCTATTGGCTGCCGCTTACACAATGAGAATCATAGGGAGATTCTAGGCGGCAGCGCTGTGTACTAGAAGCTGGTGTGCTTGGTGTTACACTGAGGGGCTAGAATAGAGGGGTGATGTCCTCAGGAGGGGCAGGCACCTTATATATGGTAAACCATGTGTGCCTGTGGGATAGAGGTGATTACCTCCCAGAGGGGCAGGGCATCTTAATATGGTAACCATATTGACTGGAAGAGGTTGATGTCCTCATGAGGGCAGGCACCTTATATATGATCACTGATTGGCTGGGATAGAGGGGTGATGTCCTCAGGAGGGGCAGGCACCTTCTATATGGTAACCATGGTGCTGGGATAGAAGGGGTGATGTCCTCAGGAGGGGCAGGCACCTTATATATGGTAAACTGGGGGCGGGGGATAAAGGGTGTGTCCTCAGAGGGGCGGCATCTTATTTTGGAAAACGGGGGGCTGGGATAGAAGGGTGATGTCCCAGGGGGGGCAGGACCTCATATGGTAACCAGGGTGCTGGATAAAAGGGGGTTGATTTCCTCGGGAGGGGCAGGCTTTTATATATGGTAACAGAGGGGCTGGGATAGAAGGGGTGATGTCCTCAGGAGGGGCGGGGCACCCTTAATATGGTAACTGAGGGCTGGGATAGAAGGGTGATGTCCTCGGGGAGGGGGCAGGCATCTTATATAGGTAACCATGGTGCTGGGATAAAAGGGGGTGATTCCTCGGAGGGGCAGGCACCCCTTTATATGGAACGAGGGGCTGGGATAGAAGGGGTGATGTCCTCAGGAGGGGCAGGCATCTTATATATGGTAACTGAGGGGCTGGGATAGAAGGGGTGATGTCCTCAGGAGGGGCAGGCATCTTATATATGGTAACTGAGGGGGGGGATAAAGGGGGAGTCCCAGGGGGGGCAGGCATCTTATAATGGAACGGGGGGGGGCTGGGATAGAAGGGGTGATGTCCTCAGGAGGGCGGGCATTTTTTAATAGGGGTAACCATGGTGTTTGGGATAGAAGGGGTGATGTCCCAGGAGGGCAGCACCTTCTATAGGGAACCATGGTGCTGGATAAAAGGGTGTGCCCCCTCAGGAGGGGCAGGCATCTTATATATGGTAACTGGGGGGGCCGGGATAGAAAGGGGGATTTCCCAGGAGGGGCGGGCATCTTAAAGGGGTAACGGGGGCGGGATAGAAGGGGTGATGTCCTCAGGAGGGGCAGGCATCTTATATATGGTAACTGAGGGGCTGGGATAGAAGGGGTGATGTCCTCAGGAGGGGCAGGCATCTTATATTGATCACGAGGCCTGGATAGAAGGGGTGATGTCCTCAGGAGGGCAGCACCTTTATAATGGTAACGGGGGGCGGGGTAGAGGGGTGATGCCCCTCAGGGGGGGCAGGCATCTTAATAGGTCCCATGGTGCCGGATAAAAAGGGGGATGTCCCAGGAGGGGCAGGCACCTTATATATGGTAACCATGGTGCTGGGATAGAAGGGGTGATGTCCTCGGGGAGGGGCGGGGCACTTAATAGGTAACCAGGTCTGGAATGAAGGGGTGATGCCCTCGGGGGGGAAAAGGCATCTTATTTTTAAACCCATGGTTGGATAAAAGGGGGGGGATGTCCCAGGAGGGGCAGGCATCTTATATATGGTAACCATGGTGCTGGGATAGAAGGGGTGATGTCCTCAGGAGGGGCAGGCATCTTATATATGGTAACTGAGGGGCTGGGATAGAAGGGGTGATGTCCTCAGGAGGGGCAGGCATCTTATATATGGTAACCATGGTGCTGGGATAGAAGGGGTGATGTCCTCAGGAGGGGCAGGCATCATTATAGGGGTAACCAGGTGTTTGGGATAAAGGGGTGATGTCCTCAGGAGGCAGGCTTTTATTAGGGTTAACCTGGTGCTGGGTAAAAGGGGGGTATGTCCTCAGGAGGGGCGGGCATCAAAATTATTTTTAACCATGGGCTGGTTAGGGGGTGATGTCCTCAGGGGGCAGGATTTTTATATTGGTAACCAGGTGCGGGATAGAAGGGGGGATGTCCTCAGGAGGGGCAGGCATCTTATAATGGAACCATGGGGCGGGGATAGGGGGGTGATTCCTCGGGAGGGCAGAACCTTTGATAGGGTCCAAATAACAAAAAAAGATGCAGTCACTCACCAATATGCAGGTTGGTACCCCAAAAGGGCGAACGTCCACTGCTCCAGCCATAGCCCCCAAGGGAATGACCTTTAAAGGGAAAAGGGCAGCGTTCACGAGGATCCAGAAATTATATAAAATCAATTTTTATTGCATCAAGGCTAAAAAAAACCAAAGGGGGCGTGAATAAAAACAAATAGAAAAAGGGACCAAAGGGGCTGAAACTTTTTAGCATTTGGACACATGCAGTTTAAAGTTAAGAGATGGTCTCATTTAGTTAACTTAAAAAAACTTTCAAGAAATTTTAAGTTCTTTCTAAAATTTCAACCAAAAGGCAAATGTCCCTAACTTTTTGGGAGTATTTGATGTAGGTCCTGGTAAAAAGAACTGGCTAAAAGGGGCCCAAAAAAAGGGGAGTTTTTCCTTTTAAAAATTTCAAGGGACCATAAGTATAGTCACTGGTAGTCAAGTTACTTGTCTAGTGGCTCAGAAATGGGAATGTTCTTCATTTGGAAAAAGGCACATAGTATGGTTTTTTTTGGATGGTGGGTCAGAGGGTAATGTTTCTCAGTAGGTGCATGCTTCATAATTATGTCTATTAGGATATTCATACCTCACTAAACTGCCTCTAATGTGTCCTAGAACTACCAGTCTCATCAATTAAGTGTTTCTTATTTTATGATTGAAAATATAAAATCATAAACATTATTTGACACATGCATAGAAGGGTACCAACTACAGGATTGTTTTGCCCATGGCAACTGGATATACATGTTGTGAAATCTTGTCAGAACACAAAGTTGGAAGCCAAGTGCCATTGTGTGGACTACAATCCCTTCAAGTCTATTGATGATGGCATCTGGTCTATGCTGTGCATAATGCTTGTATTTTTACTGTTGTGTTTGGGTAGGTTCACACGTCAGACGTTTCCAGTTGGAGAAATCTGGTGTGTTTTGACTTTACATAGGCGGTATTCACCTTTAACTTGGGCACACAGGATCCATTAAGAATCCACTCAAAAGAATCAACCTGTTCTTTTTTTTTTTTTTTTTTTTCTTCTGAACTGAGTGGTGAGAAAAAATCTGTGCAAAGATACCCTTAAAACAAATTACCATCAAATAAAAAAGGATTTTAATGAAGAATCCAAGATGAATACCTTGTTAAAATTAACCCTTTTTAAAGGGGGTTTTTCCCCCCATCAATTTTTTGGGCATTCATTAGGTTTTTTCCTTTAAAAGTTTGGATATTTGCAGTCTCACCTCCCGGACCCACACCTTTCTCACGGGCATCTGTAAGTGTCCCCTCAGACTGGAGATGCGATTGAGTTTTTCTCAGGACTCTCAGTTCTGTCCTATGGGAGTTCTGAGTACAGCCAAATAGCTCTCTGCTGTACTCGGACCTCCCATAGAACAGAATATGCAAATGGGGCTGGCTCTCCACTCAGAGCTGAGATAGTTGTAGGTCTCAGAGATGAGACCTGCACTTGTCACACTTTTATCGCATATCCTGCCAGTATGCCATCATTTATATTTTGAGAGGTATTTTTGGCTTAAAAAAACACAAATTGCATATGTTTTTTTCATGCAGTTTTTGTGGTATTTTTTTCATATTAATGCATGTAGTTTTGGGTTTTAGCTCTGTCACAGGTACCACAGACACAAATGTCCAAATAAAGCAGGTTTATTAAAATCAAAGTCCTAATGAAAAACCGCTTATGTCACCTTGCAAAAAAAGCCAAAACCTAAATTCCTTTCCCTTTTTTCGGAGAAAAGGGTTAAAAAGCAGGTTTTTTCTAACCCGCATTTTTTTGTGTCAGCAGGGTTCACAGCATCTTTTCCATACAGGAATCAAAAAGAAGCTCCAAAACAAACTTTAGCCCGGAAACCACACCCAGTTCACCTAAGGCCATGTTCCAAAGGCTATTTTGCAAGGGTTTTGCAGCCTATTTATGGCCCCAAATCCGTTGTGAAATTTGTTTTCAAACAAGTAATGGGCCCTTTTACATTGATTTTAATGGGCAATAGTGTCGTCGTTCAGACGACACTTATTTCCTTCCGGATTTCGGCCCGGGTTGCAGCCGCAATCCCCCCCCGCAAAAAAAATGTGCATTTCAATTATTTCCGGGGCAATTCCCACCTATAATAAGGGATGGGAATCCTCGGGAAATCATTTTCCCAAAAACTGCCAACTTAGTGGACTTTTTGAAACAATTTGCACCTGATTTCAGAACGTATTTTCGTCGGCAATCCGAGTAAAACGTTCTGAAATAACCGGGAACATGGCCAAGGGTGCCTCACACGGGGCTTTTTTATGCTTTTTTTTGGGGAACAATGATATCATTAATTGCTGTCCTTCCTGCACAAAAAACCATCCAAAAAAACGCGCCAAAAAAAGCACCCCTTTAAAGCACCCTAAGGCATGTGAAAACGGCTTATTTTGGGTTTATTTACGGGCGTATTTCCCGCAAATACGTCCCGAAAAAAACGTTTCAAATACGGTCCAAAGTGTGAAACCCTTTTTTGCGTCGTAAATTTCATTCCCCCATTTTTTACAGGGGGGTTTAGTTTGCAAAATAAGCCTCAATAAGTCGGACTTAATTTTACGATCGTATTTACGCCGCAAAATTAATCGCGAAAATACCCCTCGTGTGATGACGAGGATTTTTTACAGGGAATAAATGCTAATTAATTTTTTTTATTTAAAAGTATTTGGGGTATTTGCGGACGAAAAATATGTCCGAAAAAAAGCTGTGTGAAGATACCCTAGGCTATGTTCACACGACTTAATGGGGACGTAATTACCCCCCGAATTACCCCGGGGCGGGGGCCCATTCCCCGGGCCATTGATTGCATTACACGGGGTATAGGGCCGTGGAAATTCACATGACATTATCTCCCGCCCGGCGGTTCGCCGAGCGGGAGGGGGACGTATCCATAGTTCTCTATGGAACTGTGGTTACCGTAATGAATGAGCCATTTTCAGCATGTAATTTGCGCATTTTCGGGCAAATTACGGACCGAAATACAGCCTTTTTTAAGGTGTAAAACATGGTAAGCCTCCTGGCTTACACAGGCCAGGCAAAACCCGGCCTGGATACATGGGACTAGTCATCTCACTCAGCTCATAGACTACTTCGGTAAAAAGCCGGCCTGGATCGCGCTTGAAAGGCTTATAAATTCAAAAAGTGTCTTACAAAGGTTCAAAAAAGACTTCCCCAAATGGACACCTTTGGGGAAAAGTGTGGGCCCATAAAACACGGTACTTTTTGCCTTTTCACAATAGGTGCTTGCATTTTTTCGTGTGTTTTTCCCATCTCAGATTATATGATCAATTACATTATTTTTGATGTAGAAAAAGACAGGACCATTCACATGCATTTTTTGCTGCTGAAAAATAAAATGGTGGTCTATACAGGTAAAATACCACAAACTACCTGAAAAAATCTCAAACCCAGTAGTCATTTGGAACTAATCCAGACCCCCCCCCTCCCCCCCCCAAAAAAAAAAAACTACTGAAAAGAAAGCGTGTCTAAACGTTTATATTTCCCCTTTTATTCAGAGAAAGTTTGCCCCGAATTTGGGTGAAAATAACCAAAGAAAACAGGTAAAGTGACATTTAAATAAAAAATGCAACATTTGAATCTACAAAAAAGGGTTTGCTTAGTTTGGAAAACCAATTTGAAGATATTGGACGGGGTTCTCTAGTCAAGATCCTCATCTCTTGGACAGAGGGGAGGTGGGGCCCCAAGAGCCCCCCCCTCATCGGAACAAAAATTCCCGCATTTTCAAATCCCATTAATTTTAAATTTGGGCTTGTGGTAGATAGAGCTGCAGGGAAATTAAACAATTACTGTCAGTTTTCTCCATAAAATGCTGTGGTTTGTGGGGGTTTTTAAACGGGGCCACAAAAAATTCTTTTTCACACAGATATTTTGGGTGTACTTTGGGGCGTAATTGCACTGCAATTTGTCCGAAGCACGCCCCACAAATAGGGTAAAATCAAAGCACTCATTGAGTGTTGATTTATGCGGTTCCCCCGCGCATATGAAAAGGAAAGGGGAGGGGAAAATGGGGGTGGAGGTTTAGAAGTACGCATGGCCGTTACGCCATGTGAACCCAGCCTAAGGCTGTGATTACAATCAGGATATATAGAGGCTCTGCATTTCCACTTGTAGTGCTGGTCTCTTTCTGCTTGCTTCAAGTACTCCTGGAGCCTCATTTTCAAAGCCCTGTGATTCCACTTAAAGTCGAGTTCCCCCCATGTCCCC